>JARJDX010047287.1:0-34174 GCA_030264735.1 Gymnusa sp. GC000175 | reverse complement strand
TCACAGTTCATGTCTGAATAAGGCGTTTCATTAGCGAACGGCATTTCTTAAGCCAAAGTGTGTGGGTGACATTTGTTCTTTGCAAATATATTATATTCTTAGGTATATTATATTCCTCGATAATTTAAGAAACACTTTTTGAAGATGAGTTACAAGGCTTTTTATTCCGTAGATACAAAAAATTTTGGCATTATTTTTTTTCTGATCTAAGCGAAGGCTGAGCTCACAGGAGCGCGAATTTGGAACACCTTGAGTGTTTGCAGTTGGATTTTGTGATTGCGATTGTGTTTAGGATTCGGATGAGTAAAGAAGACTTGTTTAGGTTAATTATTTTTAGTTTTGTGGTTTTGGATATTTGTTTGGGTGATCATAGGCGAAAGTATAGTTTCGCAAATGTTGTTGAGGCTCTTGTCAGTTGCTGGTTGATCAGGATCGGAGTTGGTGTGCAAGGCAAATAGTCTTAGACGTATTTATTAGTAAGTTTTTCAGCTGCAAATATCAGTTTGTCTAGCATTTTCTACGCTTCTAGAGGTGATTTATCAAATAAGGCATACTCAAGATAAGTTAGTTGTTGATCAAGAATTTTTACTCCCAGACAGTCGATCACGGCTTTATTTTTATGCTTAAAGAAAGGCAATTTTTGTTTCTCTTAACTTTTCGAAAAGTTTCAATAGCGTTAGTTTTTGTTTTACTGTCTCTACTATTTTAGTCACCTCTATACCATCGCTCTTTCTAGATTCTTCCTGATCTATCATTTATTTTTAGGGCCTAGTCTTTGTCCAGTTCATACACTGCTAATTTTAAAATGAAATTGAGGTGTACAAAATCGATCGAAACTTCGGCCTTAAAACAATATACAAAAAAGTGAGCACGACATATATAAAATGTGATGAAAATGTGTAATCATTATGTCCCACTAAATAAATATAATTATCTTAAAATTATTAGCAACACTAACAAATACAGTATCATTATTATAACGACCATCCTATGACCTAGTTTGTTCTACACTTGAGACTTTCCTTAGTTATGACTATAACACTTCCTCGGTTAAGAATACGACCATATTTTGATGTTTGCGTAATAGTGCGTTTAGGATTAACTGGTACAAATTTCCATTCGGTTATAGACTTCCTTTTTGTATTTTATGTTTGTATTATTGTGGTTTTAGTTAAATGTTTCAAAAAATGTGTTAAAATTGGGTAGGTTTGAAAAATAATTTGAAAATTCCACTGCAATGCATTCTGCTTCTTTTAACTTAAAAATAGGAATTATTATGAATAAAAATTCATTAATCATCAACAAAACTATCTATATATAAATTTTCTTTTCAATAGTATTGAAACGAAAAATACATTTACATAATTATATAGCGAATGCGTTTTGTGAAGTTTCATTAAAATATTAAACTTCTAGAATATTTTCTAGTCTCTATATTTGGTGAATGTTGTAAGTGAATATAACAACTTTCTTATAAATTGTTATATCGTTGTTAATGAAATGTTACTATGTATTCATACTTTAACACGTACAACAATTTGTTGAATTATTTATCTAAAATTATGCTTTTAGGGTAAAAAAAAATAAAGACGCTTTTTTTAGTTCCATAATTTAATTATGTATTATTCTTAAAAATGATTGGGGAGGTTTATATAATGAGTATTTGGGTGGAATGTATGACATTGCTTAAAAAAATATTTCTTTACTTAAAAACTAGTAACATTTCATAAATAAATTTAATATATTTAAAAATAATTCTTAAAATAAAACTAAAACGAGCCCTATCCTAGTATTTGTCCAACAATTTAATATCACTATGCTTTGGTTTTTTTTTTAAGAAAATAAGTATTTTCTAACACGACGATGATGGCAATGGTTTTAAATTGGCAACAGAACTCATTCGTCGTACTTTCATGCCAGCAAATTTTCTTTCAATATCTTCTAAACTTTTACCCTGTGTTTCCGGCACACATAAATAAACAAACACTAATGATACCATAACAAAGCCGGTAAATAACCAGAAGGTACCGTGTGTTCCGACTAATTCAATAATATCTACAAAAGTTTTTGTGACAAAGAATGTGCAAGCCCAGTTAAATGCTGTGGCTACTGATGCAGCGGATCCTCGGATTTTGGCTGGCAAAATTTCTCCCAACATTAACCATGGAATGGGGCCAAAACCAAGCGAAAATCCAAGGACGTAAATTACAAAACTGGCAAGTGGTAACCAACCGTAAGCGGTTACATCAACTTCGGCATTAAGCAAATAAAAATATGTTCCCAAAACACTTAAAGTTACAATCATTGAAATGCTTGAAATATAAAGAAGTACTTTTCTACCTAATCGATCAATAAGGACCGTGGCTATAAAAGTAGATACAAAGTTTACTAAACCAACGATGATAGTGCACAGATTTTGATCAATGGTTGATCCAGCCATTTTAAATATAGTGGTCGTGTAGAAAATAACAGCATTTATTCCACTGAGTTGTTGAAAGAACATTAATCCCAATGAAATAAATAACGGTTTCATATTGGCCTTATTAAAAAGATCAGCTATGCTTGACGTAGCTGATAACTTTTCTGCTTCTTTATGCGATTTAACTAAATCATTATATTCTTCACTAACATCCGTTTCTTTTCCTCTTAACCATTGCAAAGCCTTATGCGCTTCATCATTTTTTCCTTTGGAAACGTACCATCTAGGGGATTCAGGAATCATAAACATCAACACTAGGAAAGGCACTGGTAAACAAACTCCCAACCATGCGAGGAGATCCCATTTTAAGTAACTTCCAGCTACGAAACATAGCAATATTCCTGTATTACCGAAAGCAGCAGGTAATAATCCTAATGTTCCACGAACTTCTGGTTGGATAGTTTCTCCTAAATATACTGGTAATACCAATGATGCTATACCAACACTAAATCCAACAATACTTCTGGCTATATAAACAAACCATATATCAGTTGCATTTGCGCATAAAAGCCAAGATACTATGTATAACACATCGGTTAAACATATTGTTCTTTTACGGCCTAGGTATTCTATTAATTGACCCCCAACCAAACCACCAACAAGGGCTGAAAGTGGCATCAAACTGCACACCCATGAATACTGAAAAAGAACAAACAACCATATTAAAATCTTACCAAAATTATATTGATTTGTAAATTAAATTGTAGAAAATAAAAACGTCCAACGAAAAAATAAGAAAAAACTAACAAATTATATTTTTTATAATAAAAGACCATTATTGTCTCTTTTCGAGCTTAATATATTTACAAATTTAGATTTAAAAAATCTCATATCTTCATTTTGTTATTATCATGCCATTTATATTTAACTGAACATTATTTTTAGGTAAACATATAAATATTAAATGCTCTTTGAGATTTTGTTATAACACACGTTTAATGCATGAACTATTTTTTTGCTTAAATATCAAACGAAAACTAATATTTATTGCAAATTATCTGACCTTATTACCAGAAAAATATTATGATAACGACAAAATTTATATAAAAAATATTTAAAATCTAAAAAAATATATATTTGTGACTTGTCTTTTTTATTTTAAATTATTTAATTTAATAAATATCCACATAACGTATTCATTGAAGATCGAGGTTTGCTTCAATTAAGCATAAAATAATGTTCAATGTGCGAAGATTAAATTGTTTATTGAATTAAATGCAAATGATTATATTTAAACAAAATATTTACCTGATTTTGTGTGATTTTTAATTCTTCAATTAGAGTTTCGGCCGCTGGAGATGTGTAAGCAGAGACAAAACCAATCACTAATGATACCAAAGATACTGATAATGCGGTTAAAACCTGTAAGAAAAGCAAACAATTTTAAAAATTATGCATCAAAATAAGAAAATCGTTTTTAATGTGTTTTGGCCCAAAAACTGACCTGTGAAAAAGTGCAAATTGCTTTTGGCGCTGTATCAGGTATATTAAAAGTAACATGAGTATCTGCCCGCATAAGAGTCTTCATTGTATTTTGATTTTTTTGTTGAGTTAAACACTCACTGAAATAACTATTAAAATAAGTCACGCAAAAGTTGGCGTCTGATCTATTTTTGACAAGCAAATCAGTTCTAAATGTTCAATTGAATTGAATTAAAGATAGTGTAAATTTATTTGACTTCAGCGTCTTATAAAGTTGTATATATGTCCCCCTGACCCCCGTTCGTATTTTGATTAACATTCGCCATGTGATTCGTCCTTAACTTCTTATGACTAAATGTACATATTAGATGCGTCATTACACTCAATAATAATTTTTAATTAATTACACTTTTTCAAATTTTGATACTAATTTTTGCCACGATTTTTTGAAAAGTAAAACTCGGTAACGGGTATGCCACTGCAAGAAGCTTTGCTATGATAATTAGCACCCGAGTACATACCTAAAAAACAACATTGTAATTTTGTGGCCTTTTCTTTCTCGGGCTGCAAGTCAGCAAGTACACTACCGAGAGTAAAAAATAACCAAAGTTAAAAACTTCAAACGCACGTCCATCTGTAACTCCACTTTTCCAAAAACTTACATTAGCTTGCGACAAGTTTTACTTTTACTTATATTTTAGACAATAAAACTATTAATTTCTGTAATAACTCAGTAAGACACGAAGAACATAATATTTATAGATTTGCATCTTAAAAAACGATTATTTTTTTGATGCTTCCTGTGCTTTCGGCAACAACGATATTCCAATGGGGTAAAATTAATCAAATATAGGTAGATGAGATTATGTACCAGGCAACCTATCTAATCTCATTATACATTGCAGTAAGATGTGCTGCATTTTAGACATCTATTGGAATTCCAAAATCGTAAAATATATCAAATTTTGAAATACATCAACAGATGGCTCTCGAGTTTACTTTATACTCATTTTCTGTAAAGCATTTCTTATCAAAGTTGCAATTTTCACGCAATAAAAGCACGGTAACACGACGATTGTCAATGTATTTCTTCTCTGCCTGGGCTTCTTCTTCTGCGATCTACTTTTCCTTGTTATTTTAACTGTTGGTGGGTCGAATATAAATATTGATAAAATTCAATTCAACACTTATTTTAGTTGTTAAAGTGCAACAGTAGTGTTATAAATATAAAAACATTTTATAGACTACTGTTGTTCTTCAAAAAGAATATGGATTTTAAAGGCGCTATTATTATGTTTAGGAAATATTAAGTTAGACACGATAAAGATCTGCAATTGTTTTTCTTACTTGGTAGGTTAAAATAATTTGAGAATTTGCGATCCTCCAAAATGCGCCACTGGATTTATTTCTTGTTGACCATTGCTGTGTGCCACTCATAATAATATGTTTCTTTAATATTAACCAAAATAAATTAGACGCACAAAAGTACTTTTGTTTGAATAAAAAATCGTAACACCAGTGCATTTAAAAGTTTTGGATAAATATTTAGTATTTAATGTGAACTTTATTCAAATATATCTTATTCAAAATACAGATGTCTCGTGTTATATCTCTTCAACTGAGAAGTGCAGCACTATCTGCCAATTTATGTTAAATTTTAATTAATTCATTTTTTATTTTCAAAAAAATATTAAGTAAATAAACAAACAAATTAATAGCGTAAATTAAATAAATGAAAATATTTTGAAAAAATTATACCAATGAACTTTATTTATGTGAATTATGTATTTATTTTTAAAATTTAAAATTGTTTAAATAAATAATAATAATAATATTTATTGAAACATTGCTTTGTTACAGTAATATTTTACAGCATTAAAGTAATATATTGGTAGGTAATAAAAGTTCCATGTTCCAATTGGCCACCGGGGTGCGCCCGTATATTTGTTTGTATATTTGAGGTTAGTATTGTTAATGGCATTATTGTCGACACATTCGCCCTAAACCCGAATTGGTGTATGGGGTAAATTTAAAATTTAAAATTGTTTAAATATTTTTGGAGAATAAATTGAAAATTTTATTTACAAATGGTATTGCATTTCTGTTTATTTTTTCTATTTTTTTATAAATAAGCATATTATGTACTTGACCTTATAGTTACGTGATTCAAAGCCAACCAACTTAACACAGTAAAGAACAATACATAGAGGGAGTTTTTTTGTACACATTTGGCACAACCTATACAATATATAGGCAACCAAGTGTACACAGCAAATATTTTGCTGCGGAAATAATCAAATTGTTTTATATATAATTCATAGAAATTAGTTTTTATTTTTATATTTTGGCATAAAATGGTATTATATTTTACTTTTTAATACAAGCATCTGCGGTAAAGACATGTTTAAATAGGCAACCCACTTTGAAATTTGTATAGTTGGTTGCACGTTCAAACACGTCATAACATAATCCTTGTGTACACCAAATAGAAAAATTCCCTGTATAATAAATCTCTCAACACTCAACAATTTTTTTTTTTGGAATAATATAATTAGGTTTGACTTTGGATCAAGTCCAGGAACGGTAGAGTGGTGCAGTAGAGATTTAATTTTTGGTAGGACTTAAGCATGGTGCACTAAAATATAATTACAGTTAAATCGGCAATTTAAGTTGGCTTGAACCGAAACCGACATAAAAATTAAGGACGGGCGCCTCTTTGCCGACCTCTTTAGTAGAGATATAGTAGGTTACCAAAGATTAAATATTGAATTACCTAAAATCTACCTAGAAATTATACCAATGAACAACAATCACCAAAATGGGCAATAAATTCTACATTTCACATTTTGTTTTATGTTGCTGTATTTTTTTTTTTTGGTGAAAATAATGTAAAATGGAAATTTAAAATCTTATAGGCGATTATAATTAATTTAGTCTGTTATGATTACCGCTTTTGATCATTAGTTGTTTTAAGAGTGCATGTAGCATGTATATGAACCGTGTGCTTGGGTTACCTATTTAGGTTTACTTCGAAGTTTTCCGCCAGGTAGGGTATCGCTTAGCTTACACCGCCTTCACGGTTTGCCTTGCTATGACCAAATAATATTTCGTAATCTTGTAATTAATATTAACACAAAAATATTTAAACGTATCAATTTTTATTTTTAAAATCCAAAATTTTGGCGCTAAAGGGGACAACTCAAAAATTTATTTATTTTTTTCTTGATTTTGATAGATTCTTATTTGTTAAAATGACAGCACCAAAATTTTGAACCTTACATAAAAAAATTTCAATCAAAAGTTTTTCGAAAAAAAAAATTGGCTTTGTTGCTTTTTTAGGGGTGTTCTTTAAAAGCCAATTTTCGGAACTTAAAGTTCAATAAAATAATTTTTGTTTGATTTAGGTACAAGTATTCAATGTCTTAACAGTTAAATAAATCATTTCTGTCGTCTTGATTTGATATGTAACATTAGCAATGTAGCAACAGGAACTGGCATTAAAATTTTACTTCCACCAGTACCAGTAATCGAGCAAAAAATTTCTGATTTTATTAAATGTCGACGTTTTGAGGTCGTGTAAACAAGAATCGACTGTCTGTTTCTGTATGTATATGTGCGTAGATACCCATTTTTTGTGTTCTCTCTACAGGGTAACTCCAAACAATATGGAATATTTTTATAGGATATGTAACTGTATAGGTTTTTGAATCAAAAGTGGAGGTTAATTCGTATAATTTCTTTGCTTTTCGTGTCTATTTAATAAATGTTTATAAAAAAAGTTGCTGCAAATCGTAATAGCAACAACTTTAAGGGCAGATATTTTTTTATTATGTGTAGTTTCTTTTGACTCACGGGAAAGTCGAGTTGAGAAAACTCCATTTTTTTAAATTATTTTTCCCTATATAACAACAACAACAATAAAAATACATTTCCTTAGAAAAGATAAGCTTAACGTTATAATAAACAAAAAAATATGCACGTTTATGTTTTCTACTATAAACATTTCCTGCATAACAGAAGGTGTGTCAGTGATTAGAAAAATTATCTATTATTTTTATTTCTTAATCACCCATAACATTTTTATTTATAAATCACTCATAACGTTTTTAAAATTTTTATCATAATGGTTATTGTAATGACCATCAGGAATGAAATTTTATTCCGCTTTGTAAATAAAAGTACTAAATGCAAATAACAATTATATTATGAAAATGTTTGAAGACGCGATTACGATTTAAAACGTATTATGATCTATTAAAAACGCTATAAAAATAATTATTTCTTATATACCCCAGAGTTAAATATTTTCTTTGGAAATAGGCATGAATACCTTGAACGCATTTTAAACGTAATTAATATTTTAATTAAAACTTGCAAAAAGTGTATCGAATTATGCATTCTTTTAGACATTTAACAAAAAGGTCAATTATTAATTTTTTATTATTTTTAATAAATAAATCGCCGTTATTATGGCTTAGCAGAGCACAATATATTTTTTTCAATTCTTGGCAAATTTTAATCAGTAAGATTTACGCTTTTTTTTTAATTACCTCTCTTCATTTAGTAGTAATGGTTTAATTTCCTTTTTTTAATTGACTAAAGTACGTTCCAAGCATAATAAACCTATTGCAACTATTCAGATTTTATTTGAGCCTTGAACCTTCAGTTTAATTGAAACCAACTGTTTTCCGTCTGAGCTTACGTATTTAGGCAAATTTTGTTGCTTTACTTATCATAATTAAGAATGGATTTAATTAAAATATTTTGCTATTTTGTTGTTATCTTTAAGTGGATTTAATTAAACAATTATAAATTTTTAATAATTATAATCAAAATAAATAAAAACTTTTTTGTAAATTGTCATTTTTGGGATTTATTTTTAGTTTTTTTATATTTTAAATTAAACTCTTCACTCTTACGATTACCATGCAATAAATATTTGCATTTGTTTTAGTTTTAAATGATTAAAATTCAATTACCTGCGTATGTAACACTTTATTTGTTTTTGTTAACAAATAAAAATGTTTAAAATTTTTTTATTGCGCATTTTACATTGGTGCAAAAAAATTAAAAAATGTGTACTAAGGTCAAATATACATATTTATTTTTAAATGCGCAATTTCTTATAAAGAAAAAACAAAAAAAATCAAAAACAACTTTTTCTTCAAAAAAAGGCTTGGCTTAGATGCATTTTAATTTATATTTAATTTGCATTTAATCGCATATTATGAACAATAAATTAAATAAGAAGTCGTTACATATGCATTTCTAATTGATTTTGATTAGAAAGTACAAAAATATTTAATCGTAGATCATTTTTAATTTAAAATAAAATTTTGAAAATTGTAAGAATTTTTCGCAAAATCATTGTGATGTGAGAAATTTTTCACAAGTTATTTGTTAATTAAAGATATAGTTAATTTAATAAAACAAAAAAAAATTGAAATTTTTTAGTTAAATCAGTGAATTGTAAAAAACACACTATCAATATTATTGATCAATAATATTGAAGACGTTTTATTAATCAATAATGTGTCAGGACAAATATTGACAATAATAGATGGATTATTGACAACATTAATTTATTGATCAATAAAATGCCTTCAATATCATTGATCAATAATGAGTGTACAGGAACTTAATAACGGGGTTACGTTCCGACTGCTTGATCGCAAATAAAATAATCCGTCAGCTAATATATCTTTTGTCAAATTTTCTTGCTTCTACTCTTAGGTTAGATTGGGTTTAGGTTAGATCAATGTATTTTTTCTACAATTTCATCCTTTTTTTTACAGGTTAAGGTTTGTTTAGGTTAGGTTAAGATAATTTACAAAGATTTTCTTAAACTAAGCTACAATTAAATTTTATTCTTTTATTTAAATAAAATCACTAGTATATACAAAATTAAATTTCATTTAAATTATTTAATTAATACTTATTTTTTATTGACTTTATTTTATTGATTTAATGGGCAATATGAATAACTAATTTTAATCAATTCATACTGTGGCTCTGATAAGTCATTTTTTGTGATTTTTCACTTGAATTATTTGTATTGAAGTTAATAAATACATCTTTAAAATATATGGAGTTTGGAAGTCATTTAAATTATAATAATGTTAAAGAGCTACGTGAAGCTGTTACGGATGCTTTTAACAACGTTAATCGCAGTACATTGCGCCAAGTAACTCGCAGTGTAGCTAAATGGTGTCGATTGCGATTAGCTAATAACGGCCAGCAGTTTGATAATTTACAATAATTTATTGTTATTTCGGTATTAAGTAACATAAATTTATTTCGTTGTGTTTCATGAATAATTTGGATCTGCACTTGTTTTCATGCCTACTTGATTTAAAATTAAAACAATTAATATTTCTCATAATTTTTTATTCTGTCATAGGTTTTTATACATCTTTGAAAAAATTCTCTTTAATCTTGTAAATATCCAAATATGGCGTTCATTTAAAATAAAAAAGTTGCTAGTAATATCTCGGAATTTTATTTTGACGGCAATTTTAAGTTTTCTTTATTAAATCAAATGAATTTTATATTAAAATTTTATTGTTTCATAATTACGCAGAAATTTGACTATAGAATATCACGATTTTCAGTTTTTTTTTAAATAATTTCTAAATTGTTTGGAATTTTAAAAATTTCTTAGCAGAATCCAAGTCAGTACATAAATCTACACAACATTGTCCATTTACAGTCTCTATGTTTAATAATAAGAAAGATAGGCTACTTAATTTGGACCACCCTGTATATTAATATAAATAAAAACTTAAAAACATATTTAATAATAATTATGGTGAAAATTTAAATGAAATAATAAAATATTAAAATGCAATAAAAAAGCTTTTTGAAATAAAATAGTCACTATGACAACAGATATTTTTATTTTTATTACTTTATCTTACGATAAAGAGATAAAGTATTGTAATCATAAAAAAAAATATTGAAATTTTAGTGGAAATACTCATTTTAGGGTCCCCTGAATAAGAATTGACTTAAACTTAAAAATGTCTTTGTTGAATTAAAAGGCAGGTATATTTTTCGGCACTAAAAGAAGCGCACAATCTCCAGAAGGGAAACCTCACCAATCAAGTGCGCGAGGTGTAAACGCATGAAGAAATAAAATTATAGCGCGCATATAAAAAAATTCTTAAATGAATATAGAATAAAATAATTAATTACTGATATTATTTGAAAAATGTAATTGCCCCGCTGGGATCTGAGTACCAGATCCCGCAAATCTAGTACGGTGCGTTAACCAACTACACCACAAGCGACTGCATTTGTCAAAAAATATTTAATAATTATAGCAAAAACAATTTTAATGAATAATTATCAATTATTCATAATGTATGATTAAGTCAGGTGTTGATTTTTAGTTTTGGTTATAAAAATACTAAAATATACTGCCACTGGGTTATAACTTAGAAGTAATTGTTTTTCTACAACCATGATTCGTTACGTCCGTGAAATAAAAAGATACAAAAGTATGCATGTACATACAGCTATACACACTATTAGTTCTTTATTAGAACCGTAAATTCGTTATAACGTGTTTGCTATAACGAGTATCGACTTAATTTTAAATAAAAATTTTCTTTAAATTACCAAATTTTCCAGGCGAATTAAAAAATATCATTTTTGTTGTTGCATAATATAAAGTAAGTATTGAGTAAATACCCTAACAAAAATTAATTAGTTGTCGTTAATTAGTTAAGCTTTTGTATTACCAAATATAATGAGTGCGCCCAATTAAGCAATATATAATTTATAATGCATTTTAAGAATGTTTTAAAATGATGTAATTAACCAAATTGGGTAAAGCAATTTTTAAGCAAAATTCTAAAAATATTAATTAAAATAAATATATTAATAAGAAACATTATGAGAATTTTGAAGCCTATGTAAGCGAAATTACAATATATTGAAAGTTAAGCTGGGTTTTTGTTATTCGATGCTTACGAAGCTTAACTATTCTACCCGAACACAATATCTGATATCTTAGGTTACCATCGAGTTAAAAGAAAATGAGTTAGGAAGTTTTTGCATGCACATAAAGATGCCTTTATGAATTTTTAAATTTGTTCACTTCACTTCTTAAAAAGAACAGCAACGTATTCGGGCAATTACCGGATTGGAACCCACAAGAAAGTCGATGAATATGAAAGCCAAGCATAACTTGAAGAAAAGGTGTATAGAAGGAAGCTGAACATAAAGGTCTGTAAATTTTTAAAAGAAAATATTGGCAACAAATCAAGTCAGAACGGGAGCTTTTATTAAAGCTCTATGCTCCTGACAGGAATGATACACTTATGTACACAATTTTTTTTATTAATTCAAAAATTATTTTAAAAATTTCGATAAAAATACATGCGAAAGGGTTGTTTTGAACAAACATTACCGATTTCTGTTTATTTACAGAAATTTTCTTAGGTTTTTGAAATAATAATTTTAATGCTTATTAAGAAAATTAAATACAAAAGAATTGTTTATAAAAAAATGCTAACACTACACGTTTTTATTGACTTAGCTGATATACATAAACAAATGCCCGCTAGTGTTCAACGAGTTTAGCTTTAAATAATAGTTTTGTTTCCCTACGCAACTTAAACCCGAAAGTATGAAAATTTACCATTTATGAATGATAATTTTTGCTTTCTTCAAAATGTGGCTTTACCATAGGATGCTAAAAATTTCGCGGGTTAACAAGGTCACCAATAAAGCTGTACTACAACGCATGAAGTCGCGTCAAGTTTTTAAGATCGTTTAACAGAGAAAAGCGGTATACAGGGGCCAAATATGGATGCCATTCTCTAGCTTATTATGGGGTGCGAGACTGAGGGCAGAGAGGTGTTGGGCGGAAGTGGTTCTCTTGGCTATTAAAATTAAGACATTGGAGAATTTGTAGAACTTATTCATGTAGCCCAAGATAGACATAAAGATAAAATGATGGTTGCCAACCTCCCCTAGGAAAAGAATAGTGAGGTACCATTTAGATAACTCTGTGAGTTGGTTTTTTAACGAAAAGTGTGGTTTAGCTGTTCTAGGAAAACATTTACGAATAGCAGAAAGCCCCTATTTTCCATTTCAATTTTAAATTTGATGTGATGACTATTATTAAAGATTTAGACTAATCAGAAAGCCTTAATGCATTAACTTGTATTTTTAATTGAATCCTTAGGGATGTTCACAACCATTTATACAAATTTAGGGATCGATGATATTTTTTCCTTATTTTAAAGAGAAAATATCGCCGGAATGCGGGTCGAATTTACATTTGATATGTCTTGCGAATTGTATAACTTTATTTTCAAAAGTCTTTGTAGAATTATTCGCTCTAATTTAGGAGAAGAAGAGGTAACATGGCCGCTCGCTATACCTTTGTAATGAATGAACCTGGAGATCTTTTCTAGGTTTACGGCAAATTGGTTAAAAACCACTGAAGGGTAAACAAGAAAAAAGTTAAATAAAATGCTTCCTATTAGCTTGCCCCGCAAATAACATTTTTCAAGGGTTGAAAATGGGGTTATATTTTATCTTTCATAACGAGTGGAAGACTTGTTCAATTAATTGCGTTTTGCCAAAAACCTAATGATTTGGTTTTGTTAACGCATTTAAAATTTTGTGACACCGCATCTCGAAAACGGAGATTGTTCTGGCTCTACAACACGACTACAAATTTTTCACCACATAAAGTAAAAAACTTTTCGTCGTTTTTACCCTAAATTTTTGTTTCTTAGTGAAAGGGAGAAATAGCGTAATTATTTTAGTTACCAGGAAATAATATATTAAATTAAAACCATTTTTTGATTTTGATTTTTTGACCCCCATTCTACCCCAAAAAACAATTACAACAAATTTAGATATTTTCGGTGCGAAATAAACAACAATGATCAATTGATTTTTATTAATTATGCAGTAGTAAACTGCAATTTTCATGTAATTTTATTCATTCCATCATTGAGTATTTTAAATCGGCTTAGCATGAACTGCAAGAGACTAAAAACAGAAGATAGATATAGCACTAAAAGTCCGGACACAAATATAAACTGAGACTCCGGGAAAACCCAGGAGTTGCAGATATAACCCACGATCCGATCTTTATGCAAACTTTTTTATTTACCATTAAATTTTTTTAATTATATTCCACGACATAATATATTTTGAGTTATTAATAGCATTGCAGTAATAAGTTTGCAGTTATCAATATATATTTTTATTGAATTATATTTAATTCATTAAAATCACTACAACATTTTTCTCATTTTAATCTTAATTTATAATTTTTAATCAATAAATAATTATTTGAACTTTTATATTGAAATTTATATTACCAGCAATAATTTTGCACATATATTAAAACGTGTGTTACTAATCAAGGCAACTTAATTAGTTTTGTATATTTACGTTTGTTTTTTAAATACTTCTTGAATTATCATTTACTTTCCATTCAATGCACAAAGTTACAGAAATAAATGTAGGTCAGTAAATTATTGAAATTTTAAAAAATACGTAAACTTGAACTAAGTTGCCCATTTCTAATTTTTTTTATAATTAATTGATTTGGTTTATAATTAATAAAAAACCACTTGTAATTATTGGTTGAAATATGTAAATGTCATTAATAATAGGAAATAGAAATCCTTTCCTGCATTTTTTAATTATAATTATGTTTTTAAAAAAATGCAATAGTAATATGATATTAACATATAGGTAAAATTGATAATTAGCAATAAATGCATTATTTTTCTATGAACAATTTGCGTCAAATTGCATGAAATTATGCATATTTTAAAATTTTATATTTCTATGACCTTTTTATCATATGTTTGTGACGTTGCATTACAAAATTCTAAAAAAATCTTGTTGCGAACTGCAAGAGTTTAGTTTAATTTAACTTAATTTAATTTAATTAAACCAATTTTTTTTAAAAACCTTAAGATTTATTAAAAATAGTGATTTTTAGCAACATTTTCCATTTTTTAAAAATCATCCCCTAATAGAAAATTTAAGACACATACCTGCATAAAAATCCTAATAGGTTGTTTGGTGACAGTCGTGTCGTTGTAAATGTTGATACTAGTAGCACTGTCCGTTTCCAATCCATCCTTTTTGCTTTGTAAGGGCTCGATTTCTGGCTGTGCCACTCTGAGGTTTTCTTCTAGTGCTCCCATTCTTTTAGCATGCAAATGGGGTGCATCCATAGAAGACAGGTTTGTAGCAGTAGTACACGCCGATATGGATGGGCTGGCAGTAGGCACAAGAAGCTTGTGTTGGCCGTTCTTAAAACAACAAGAAATTGTGAGATCCTTGCTCTGTTTATAGTATTTGATAAGAAACTGGATAAATATCACGTGTATAGCTGACCCTTGGTCATATGTCTCAATAACAGTAATAGATTTCTTTAGAAACTTAAAAAGTAATTAGGAAGCGCTAATAATTTTTTTAATAACCTCTTCCCTATAAACACCAATTATTATTTTGATTTCAAAACATACAGATCGCTGTTTCCATTTTCCAGGTCAATGATCAGCGGCTGTTAGTCTGGCAATTATAAAATTGATAAAGAAAATTGATTATAAACTTCACTCCAACAATATTACTTTGACTTTATTTTATTTCGCAAAAACTCCAAAAGCTTCCATTAAACCAAAAATTATTTTAATATTTTTTTGGATAAATAATGTAATATTTTTTATATGCACACAATTAAAATTATGTAAACAAAGATCATCAGTTATTTTCCCACTTATGTCCACACAATAAAGTGCGTCTTTATTGTATTTACTCAAATTTGAAAAAAAAAGTACTAACATGCCTTATAGTGATGGTACATGTTTACAAATTATTTGAACATTTTCAATGCCAGAAATAAAAGAAATTACATAATAAATTATAACAACAAATGTTTGCTTAGTATCTTGTATGTCAATAAAAATTATAAATATTTATTATGCAAATTAACTAATTAATTTTTTTTAATCTGGAGAAAAGAACACTTACATTTTAATAAACAAATATTAATTTCAAATATTTTAATAATGCAATTGATATTATAGATTTATTAATGCGTTTTGTCATTTATTATTTTTTTAATTTAAGTTATTTGTTAATTTTCATGATTTTTTTTTAATTGATTTTTCGAAAAGTCTTGAAATTTGCTAAATAATTTTTAGATTTTTTTGTATAAAATGTTTTATTTTTTGAGTAAACAAAAAAAAATGTGAAATATACTTTTTTGTCGAAATTAAATTTAAGGAATTCTATTTTTAGGTTTGCATTAAAGCAGCGTTTCGTAAAGTATATTTTTAATAATATTAATTTTATTTGCTAAATAAATTTGTACAAAATTTTGATAGGCAGATCCCTTAAACTAGCTTAGAAAGTCCCAGAAACCCCATTATGTTTAAACAAATCAAAATTATTTGTAAAAAAACGTATGCGAATATTGAATCCCTCAGGATTATTAAATTAAACCTTGGAAATGATCCCCAGAATGAAAACTTTAAAAAACGCTACTTTAAAGGGATTTCAGGATAATATAAAGAAATCCATTATAATAACAGAAATATTTAATCAGCAAATTTTGTCATGGAAAATAATTTGAATAAATTTTTTTTTGCTCATAAAATCCCTCCAGACTTAAATCGCTACAAAACAAACAAAAACAGAAATAAAACAAACAAAAATTTGAATGTAAAGTCTTTACTATTTGGAATTTGGAATCAAAATCAACAAAAAAATAATCTCTGCAATGCATTCAATTATCTTATGATATGTTTGCTCTTTCTTCTTATTCAACAAAAAAAGTTTATAACAGAGTAGTATTTTTAGATGTTTTTAATTGCAATCACTTAATAATAAATATTATCTTTAAAGTGACTAACTTTTAGTAAATGGAGTAAAATAAAAAAAACAATATATTATTTTATTGTTAAAACTTGCGATAGCATTTTCCAGTTTTTAAGAAAAGGCGTAATAAAATTGATTGAAGCTTTTCTTAAATAATATTTATGTTTTTGCTTTCTAGAATAAGGTTCTACCGACCTCAAAGAATACGCGAAAAAATACTAAAAATGTTGTTTCCAATTTTTGTACAAATTTATTGATTTGTAATAAAACTGTTTATTTTAGTGATAAGAAAATGTGTCATTTAGTCATGATGTGAATAATGTTATTTAAAAAATAGGTTATAATGTATCATGTAATGTAATGAATTTAAAATACATACAAAATACAATAAAAAAATGAAAAGTGAGGCATTATCTGTGCTATCCAACATTTATTTCAAATACATATTTAAAAGAGCACCTGACAAAAAACAATCAGTAACCACCATGGTCTTGATACGACAAGACCAAATTAATAACTGTAAGGAGATCAATGCACAGAACCAACAGCAAGTTTGAATAGAAATACGGAGATATCAAAAGAATCAACAGTGGCCTCTAGGAGAGCTAGGCATAAATTATAAAACATCGTTCCTACAGTTTAATTTCCATTAGTGGCGTCTTTTTTTAACTTTATTATTTACTAAATATATCAAGGAAGATATTTTTTAATGTAATTAATAACGTTTAACGCTATAATTTATGATTTTCTATTTAATGATTTTATATGTCAAAACATACACTGTCTAAGTTAGGAGGAAACTGTCACAGACTAAGAAGAGTTAATAAATTTTACACAGGGGATAAGTGGTCTACAAATTATCCTTGATAAGGTGAGAAACACAATCAACAGACTAAAATGCAACAAGTCGCAATGATCAAATGAACTTCAAGGAAAACTATACAAATACAAGCTACTCATTAAGGAACAACAAATGCCTGTAACAGACCTAAAAAATAAAATATATAATACCGGGAAGCTCCCAGATGAATGGCTCACATATATTTTCATACCAATCCCAAAAAAGAAAAATTTCGCGCAGAGAACGCAATTATTTACTGTAAGTAAAACCACATCCGCAAGAACTTCATTCTACGCTAACAACATCAGACTGAAACAAACTACTAAAATAAGCAACCTAGGCTTTAATAAAGACTGAATACGAATAGAAAAAGCCTGTAGAGTGGTAAACCGCCCATTAAAGTATTTACTATAAAATACTTCAATCAACGGTTAAAACAAATAAAAAAAATCTCTGAAACATAAACCATCTTAAATTACGAACTCGGGTACTCCGATGCTATCAATTCTGCACATGTTTGAAAAATGTTGCTATAGCTGCACAGTGATGCATAGAATGGGATGGTCAAATAAAATACTACCAACAGTTAAAGCTAAACACGTTATATTTCAGATATGTGATGCAAAATAGCAAATACCAAATATAACAACTAATACTACAGAATAAAATGGAAGGTAGGAGAGAGCCAGGTCGCAGACGCATCTCGTGGACCTGAACCGCAATATTTAGTCCGGCAAGTTATTTGGACACTGACATCCAAAGAGGACAAGCACAAGAAGAGGATGATGACACACCCATTACATTTTTAATTTTCTAGTTATTTTTATGGTAACTATTAACATTTTATTTCCGGTTTACAGTGAACATGCAAAATAAATTCTTTTTTGCTTTAGATGCAGAATTTTATGCTCAAAATTTATATTCAAAGCTCTTATATCTAAAATGATTGGAGAAGTTTGATTTTTATGTTAAAGTCCTATGATGTTGACGGATCTGAGAACAAGCAAACCTAAATATTGGCTGGCCAATTTCAGCGTGGCATGTAAAATATGCAGAAGACTTATAAGTATAGAGTAAAGTTTCGGTTATTGTGAATGTACATTTTAAGACCAAACTTTACGAACCAATGTTTAAGTGGTTCGGGGATAATATCGGTGTGTACTTGCTGTTTTATAAAAGTATTAATTGGTGTATGTACTGTTGTATAGAACCCCCCACCCCTATAATTGTGTATTAGTTGCTGTTTTGAAAAAAAAAGTATAAGGTGTTGTATGTACTGTTGTATAGAATTAGAATGAAATCGTGGATATAATTTGGGAGGATTTGTGGATTAATATCTTATTTATTTATTTTTCCACAAAAATGTTAAATAATCTTTGGAAGGCCTCGGCGTAATTTGTTTTAACCCGCATTGAGTGCTTTACACTTTTCCAGACTGTATAAAAGTAAACTCTTAAATACAGCTGCTCAGATGACACGGTGAACTTGGCAAGTACGGGTAAACAACCTCAAACTTTTTACAGAGCCATAGTCATCACCCTGAATTGTTTTAAAAATTCTCTTTTGTTTACATAATGTTATTTTAAAGTAACTGCGACATCGTTGTTAGATTACAGCCGTTTTTTAAAATTTATTTTACAAATATGTTATAGTGCAAAACCATTTAGATAATGGGTTTAAAATATTTAAAATTTTTAACTGGAATACCTGTGATTATGCAATGTCCACGGAAATATGATTTGGAAATATTGTTTACAATAAATAATTCTAAAGGTAATATAAAAAATTAAATAAATAATAAAATATTTAATAATTTTTGCGACTACATTAAGTGAAATGATTTCCATAAAATTTGGCAATGTAATGCAAACTTTGATAATTTGTATATCAACTTTTGAAAATTTTAAGGGTTTAAATTAACTAATTTATTAAATTATTGCAAATATATATCAGCTGACTGCGTCTTCGTTTTCTCCTTCTATGTAATCAATAATCTTCAATGTCAAAATGAAGGATATTATTACCCAATTTATCTGTTATATATAAATATTTTTGATTGGAATTTTTATTTACTAATTCTTGAAATTGTTAAAATTAGTTAAACAAAAAACTAAATGCTGTAAGTTGTTTTTCTTAACATTGTTTTAATTAAAGAATAAATTAAATGGAATTGAAATGAAATTGATTTGACGTAATACTTTCATTCAAACAAATATTTTTTTTATTTATAGAAACTTTATTATCTATTGCTGACAAATCAAAATATTTTTTAATTAGGAAAAATTAAATATATTAACTTAATAAGTAAATTAATTATAAAATTAAAAGATTTTTTTCGATTTTTTATGCACATAAGCTGATACATATATATTTTAATTAAAATAATCTACCATTATGTCCCTTGTTCTAAGACACTTTTTTTGCACCAACATCTTTGAAATGAGTGTTACATTCTATGTCGGCTTGTATTAGCTGTAAGAAGTAAATTACGCGTCATGAGCATAAGGAGGAATTGTATCGATATTGTCATGTCTGTTCGAGCTAGCAAGGAATCGTTTTGTCACTAAATATTTTCTCTAATATTTTTTATTTTTTGTTGGTCAGGCATTAAAGCTAACACATAATAAAAGTAAAAATATCGCATTTTAAAATTGTGCGCAAAAAGTGATATTTCACTTGATATTTTGAGATATTGACATATTAAGCGCAACACAGTTTTTACCGTGGTGGTAAATGGCCCGCTGTCGTCGTTAAATTAGTGACGCGAAGAAGCAAATTGGAGTTTACATATTAAGCGAAAAAAAGAAACCGCGCGTAATTTTTTCCGTTAGCGGTAACCATGCAGCCGTTCACCGCCACTAGGGTTGACGGTGGTTTTTCCGCCGCCGTGTAGTCAGTCACGCATGCGACCAAATAGAACTCTATGGTTCTCAGCCGCATGTGTGTTCAAGTTTGTTGTTCAGGTTAATTTTTTTAAATTAACTGTTTTATAGACCCTTCACCCGCTGCAATCAATGTGTATTGCTTGCTGTTTTGAAAACGTATTAATTGCTGTATGCACCATTGTATGGAACCCTTATCCATTCCCATTAGCGAGAATTGGTTGCTGTATGGAACCCCCACCCATCAGTAGAGGTGTGTACTTGTTGCTGTATTGAAAAAAGTTTAATTGCTCTATGTACTTTTGTATAAATTCCCCTAACACCCCTGTTTGTGTGAATAGTTGATGTTTTAAATAAAAAAAGAATCTATTGCTGTGTGTACTGTTATATAGAGCCCCCACCCACCCCTATGAGTGTGTATTACTTACTGTTTTGACAAATAGTATTAATTGCTGTATATACATTGTATAGACCCCCACCTACCCCTATTAGTGTGTACTAGTTAATTGTTGTATATACTGTTGTGTAGATTTTACACTAACTTTAACAATACATATAGCAATTAAAACTTGTTTTAGATCAGCAACTATTACACACTGTTAAGGATGGGTGTGGATTTTATACAACAGTACATACACCAATTAATAATTTTATAAAACAGCAACTTGTACACACCAATAGGAGTGGGTGGGAGGTCTATATAACAGTACATACAGCAATTAATACTTTTTAATTTTTCATACAACAGTTTATACAGCAAATAATATTTTTTTTCATAATAGCAACCAGCTTACACTTATAAGGGAGGGTGAGAGTCTATACCTATACAACAGTACTTATACCACTTAATACTTTTATAGAACAGCAACTAGTACACACCTATAGGAGTGTGTGGAAGGTCTATATAACAATACATACAGCAATTAATACTTTTTTTTTAAATAATAACTAATACACACATATAGGGGCGGGTGGGGGTTCTATACAACAGTACATACAGCAATTAATCCTTTTTTTTAACAAAAACTATTACACAATTATAAGGGTGGGTGGGGGTTCTATACATCAGTACATACAGCAATTAACTTTTTTTCCAAAATAGCAACTAATACACGCTGATAGTTAAGTTAAAAATCGCAATATGGGTATAGTGGTGATAGCTTACGATCTTCTCATTTCGTTGGTAGAAGCGAGAGACCAAGGACGAAACGTTAGATGCTTTTTAAAAATTTTCCGGCGACAAAGCACAATAACAAAGTAGTAATAAAACACGTGAAAAGTGAAACTCAAGTAAACAAAAGCAAGGTGTATGCGAGAAGTCAACCTGTTGCCCCGATAAAAACCTCAATATTTGTATCAAATTGTTCAGAAAATAACTAAATGACAAAACAAAGTGAAATCAAAAAGTAAAAACGTTCTAGTAAATGTTCAATTGCTAACCCTAACTTTCTACAAGTTAACTTAAACAGTTTCCTGTTTATCTCTACTACTCTCATCCCCTTTTCTTATTCTTTGCTTAGCCTCTTTAATACTGTGTGATATATTGTTATAGTTTAGATTAGGGATGGGCAATATTTTTTCTGACCAGGACCGCATTAAAATTCAAACACTCGATGTAGGCCACATTTAGTGGTGGTTAGAATTTGTAAGTAGGATATTTCAATGGTGTAGCTGCACATCAAAATTAACGAGTAGGAAATTAAAAAGAAGTGGTTAAACGTTCTGGACCACCTCGTAAAAGATGGCCGTGGATAGATTTTTGATTATAGGTATCCATAAATGGAGAAACCTAATATCAGTAAATCCGTTGATCTTGTTAGCCTTTGGATGAATCATTTCCTTACAATCTACCTTTGTGGAGAAACTCTGTTTAGGTATTTTTAAATTTGGATATCACAAAATGCGGGTGTTTAGAGATAAGCCATACAATATTAAAGATATCAGAGGATACTCAGCGAAGCTCAAAATTTTACTAATGGACATTAGACAACTGTGCATGTAAACTTGTGGGGATTTATCTAGCCGTTGGCACTACGAATCATTTTTTTTAATGAATTTTTGTGAAGCAAGGTAAAGCGAATTAGGAGTTAGGAATTGTGGTAAAACGAAAAGTGAAACGGAAGTACGTAGAGAGTATGTTAGACTTTGTTATATTGTTAAACTGTTATACTAGCGTTACCAGTAAGTTATTAAAGGGAGGGAGAGGGGCGCAAGTTATTTAGAATGTATAAGTATATTAGGTTTCATAATTCCGTTTCATACGGCGCTTACTGATGAGTTGGCATAACAATTAAATTGATTCTACAAGTTTGACTATTATCGCTTATTTTATATTTTTTCTTCCTTTGTTTTTTGTAATTTTCTTAATTTTTGTAACTGAATGGTTACAATAAACTCCTTGTATGATGTAAATATGTATTTATAATTTCAAGTTTAGTAGTTTAGATTAACTTTGAGTAATTGCTCGTTGCTCAAAAAAAATGTTTTAAAATTAATTGTAAAATTTAAAAATATACAGGGTGTTTAAATTTAATTAAACAAATTGATTACTTACAATTTAGACTATAAAACATACAGTAAAAATATGTTTTATGGCAGTTTGCTTATATTAAAAAAAATGAAAAATATTTTAAAAATATGTTTAAATGTTCCAGTACTTTTGAATAACCCCGTATAAAAAGCGCTCAAAATGAAAAATGAAACACAATACAGATACAGTAAATAATATATATTTTTAATAGCTTAAAAAAACCAAAGTTTTTCTGACATTAATTGCATTTTTGATTAAAAAATTAGCACTTACATTTTAAAACAAAACCGAAAGCAAATTTCAAGCAATAAACTGAAGGTTTTTTGTATGACGTATATAGCAATACATTATTTAAATAACATTTTTAATTTAAGTTATTTATCTTTGATAACAAAAATTACAGGTAAATAGGAAACATTTGCTATCATAGCATGTAATATATAATTTTCAATCCTAGAGTTTGTATCAAAATTATAAAATGAATAACCTAGAAGCCATATCTCCCTACTCAATTCGTCGAAATCGTATAGTTCGCCCCAAATTTAAGCACCCCAACAAAACTCTATTTAAAAAAATTATAGACGAAACAATAGACAGTGACGACTAACAAAAAAATCAATCACAATCTCATCGCACATCACAAGCCCATTTTTTTTATCAATTATTATTACCTTGTTTTACATAACATAACAACCAATCAAAGAAGCCGGTACAGTTACAAACGGGCGGAAAGGCTTCGGCCGATAGCCCTTTTAATAATCAAATATCTCACAATAAAATAATGTATACTACAGAAGATATTGTTTTTTATATATGTACATGATTATTAAATAAATATATTTATTATTATTATAAAATGATATATATTCGCGCGCTTTGAATTTTGAAAATCTATTATAATTTATGCTATAAATTAATATTCTTTTATACTAAACCGCTTTTGTGTTTTAGAATAAAAAATTTCATTGTATATTATATAAAAATAAAGCAGAACATAAGGCGGGTACTATTATTATATATAAAAAAATAATTTTATAGCATTCTGAATAATAATGTAATGCAAACCGTGCGCTTCATTATTTTTGTATAAAATTAAAATTTTGTTCTGATATAAAAAATTAAATAATTTTTAAAATATTATAAATTAACTTTTGAGAAATTTTGATTATTTTTTGAATTTAGCGCATTCATTACTTACTTTGTGAGATAAAAAGGGGAAAAATCGCCATCTCCTTTCTACGTTTTCCTTGTATGTTTGTTCTTCAATTTGGTAATACGATTGGGAATATCCTTCACTTTGTAAATCGAAATTACTCATTTTAATATTATTTTTTATTCTAAAAATAAATTGCAATCACGTTCTTAAGGTAAGTTATAAGTTATCAACCGCATGCGCTTTGCAACAAAACTGTTAAGCTGTCTACAATTCAAGTATATTATATATACCTGTTCTTTCCCCCACCAACATTCTATTAATTAATTTGGGTAAAAAACCTCCCCTTTTTTTAATTATTTCAAAATAAATATTAAAGGTGTAAGGTGAACGTTATTTTTTCCTGAAATGGGAAGCTGTGTATAGCAGAAAAAAATCAATTATTTTCAGCAAGTCATTTTGCAATAATTATTTAAACAAGTTTTTTGAATTAGCATAAAAAATATACGCTTCCGCAAGTAAATTTTGAGTTTAAAATATTAGGGACGTTTATGTTGAAATTCTTCTAGAAATTTCTTTGGATGCTGAGAAACGTGATTATCTCCACGCACTCAAGTTCGGATTGTTTTGATAAAACTGTAGATAATTGAAAATTGATTGATGCCAATGTTAATAATTAGGCAGATTAGAACTATGTTATTTTCCATAAATAGTTTTCATCTGATGGAATTGCCCTTTTTACTTTGCAAAGAGCTGCACGAAAGTGCAAGTATGATAGGAGATTGGGAGGAAAGTTAACAGAAAGAGATAGATCAAAGAGATTGAATGGAAATTTCCACTTGGTGTCTGGGATATTCTCAATACTGCTAGACTAAGAAGTAAGTTACCACCTCTGCGTTTAATTAGTGACTTATATTTAGACTTAGATATCTAAGACATTTGCATAAATTAATTAGAAGCATGAAATTTAAAACGATACATGGGTGTAACAATTTGAAATATTTCCGTTTTATACGGTAATTGTTTTTTTTTTTGCAAGACATTAATTATTTCTGCCGATGAAAAAAAAGACGCTGACCTTGGTAGCTCTTATACAACTTTTAAATGGCAAAAAACCTGACACATGTCAATCTATTCAGTGGGAGGTGTGTTGGGTAGCAAATAGATTAAAGTTTATTTTTGCTGACTTTGCAATTTTTTTGCAAGTTCATGCACTTTTTATAGGTTATTTTTATGACGCAATGTTTTGAAAGATATCTTTTTTTATACCATTGTCTTTGGAATGTTGGAGGTAAGTGGAAGGTGTGCTTTGTCCGAGCCAATGAGAGCGCTTGATTTTATAGGCTCGACTCCTACGTCACAACGAAACCTTGTGGCTATATAAACTAACTTATAATTAAGTAACACTTAAGCTTGAATTGAGCCTTAAATTGTTTGCGTCAGATCCGATCAACATTCTTTTTTAACGTAACAATTTGTTATTGTTTTGTTAAGTTTCAAATGCTTGGTGCATATCAAATTAATTAAGTCTATTACTAAAAATAAACGAAAGATAAATGCATAAATGTATAATTTGGTTATTTTAATAATTAAAAATGTGTTAAAATACCTTATTTTTAAAATTTGTTGCATCTAATAATATTGCCTTGAATTTTTCCTTGAATGAACCTATTTCGCACATTTTTGAAGGAACTTGCGGTACTTTATGACGATTACTATTCTCTATGAAGCACCGATTTGTAATAAATAAAATTTGTTTATTAGAATAATTGCTAACTTTATATCAAAAAAACTTACAATTAAGCATTTTATATACGAAATAATATCCTAAAATAGGTCAAATTTATGATTTTGCAACCATTTTGCAAGATGTGATAAATTACGAAAAGTTATTTTACATTTTATAAACAATTTTTAATGAAATTACGTGAGTAGATTAGATTAACATTATTATAACATACACATATTTAACGAAAAATAAATTTATTTTAATTAGAAGTCGTGCAGAAATTAAAATTATGCTGCAAAAGCCGCTTTATGTATTCAAGGATAATTAAAATCAAAAGAAATAAAAAAAAACAAATTAAAGCATGAAAATGTACTTCCTATCCCTTATTAATGTTTTGGCGGGAGTAAGCAACTGACTTGGTATTTCCAAGGAGTTTTTAAATTAATAAAAAGAAAATATATTTACAAGAGTTTATAAAGTGGTATGTTTAACATAAAGTAAGCTGGTAAGCAAGCTGATTGATTCGATTATAGTGGGCGTATATTTAGATAGTATTTTGGAAAGGGTTTTTGGATTCTTGGAAGGTCCGAAAGTAAAACTTGAAATAGGATGTGTTATTCAAAGGAAGTAAAAAATATGTTCGGAATAAAAAAGCAATTAAATTTTATAAGGTTGGGTAAGCAAAGGAGTAAAAAGTATGTGCAAAACAATATAGCAATAAACTAAACTTTAGGGATATCCTAATTAGCAATTAGCAATGTTTGTTTGTTATACATGCCGTATTTTTTCCGACATGCCCATGTCTAAATTTAAACTTAATAATAAATTGTTGGAACTGAAACTTCAATAAAGTAATTTTTTGTGATTTATTTAAAATTGACAAGTATTCAACGCCTCAACAATTATGATTTGGCAAAATATATATTTGTAATCACATTATTTTCTCTAATTACATACTTTTAGTTAATTTTGGCACTTTATAGCTACCAAAAACAGATTTAGTTTTAGCATATGATTTACCTTTAAAGTATCTATATTTTTTAAATTCAATTAAAATGGTGATGCCATAATAAAAACTTCTCCTTACTATTCTATAAGAATCTGTACTTTGATAAGCTTAGGGAAAAACCAAAAAAAATTATCTAAATTATGTTTAAAATATTGAGTCAAATATTTCGTAGAAATTTAGTAACCAAAGTAAGATTTTCCATATCCTTTATTGGATTCTGTATGAAAAATACACTAAATACCCATTTTCATAACTTTTATAACCCTCGTGACACTTTTTTTGTTATTTTGGCTAATTGCAATTGTGATCAAAATTTTAGAAAAAATTAGGTGGAGCATGGTAAAAAAAGGTTGGGAAACACTGCTCTAACCCAACTTGTTTTTGCGCCATATTCTTTACAAACATCTCTAAACACTAAGCCAATTATTCTTCTTTTTTATAGGCCCTTGTATATCCAATCCTAGATGTAGGCTTTCCTTTTTTACTTTCTATGGATTTTTGTCTTGTGATAGTTGGTACCATTTTCTTTCAGCCTGCGTGTTATTCCCGCACTTCTTTTGTGTGTCACTATTTTAGTCCATCTGGTGTTCTCCTGTCTTGCTACGTGTCCTGCCAACCCCCACTTAGTATCTGCTATTTTCTGGATCTTGGCGCGTACTTTTGATCTTGTCGAATTTCGTCATTATGTATTTGGTTTCTTGGGCTAACCCCCAGCATTCTATATTATATTGCTCTTTGTGTTGTTCTTAGTTTGTTAGCACTTTTGATGGTAATCGTCATTGTCTCTGTCTCCGTAGGTTATCACTGGAAAGATGCATTTATTGTGTACTTGGCGGTTTGGATTTATAGGTACGTCAGGATTTTTGAGGATGAAATCTAGTTTTCTGCGTACTCTTCTTTTTATTTCTATCGTTGGGGTTTCTTTGCCTTGATGACCTAGGTAAATTCTTTAATGGGTATTGAATATAATATAACCACTTACATATGTAAATATTTGCATAATATATTTAACACCAATAAATAATAATGCACAGAGAGTGGATTCGCCAAGCGATAAAACGTTGTACTGGCATGCTAGAGGTCCCGGGTTCAAATCCGGCACAATTTATAACTCTAGATTTATAATTTCCCTTTGAGCACGGGTGGTTGGAAGTCACCTTAAAAGCCGTTGGTCTCGTCTATGACGTAACATGTCATATTAAAGACGTAAAATTTAGACTCTGTCTACACGCGGAAGCGAAAACTTTCGCTCACAAACGGGTCCATACATACATAAATAATTACGCTAACGCTGAAAAAAATGAAGTACGGGTGGTTGGAAGTCACCTTAAAAGCCGTTGGTCTCGTCTGTGACGTAACATGTCATATTAAAGACGTAAAATTTAGACACGCGGAAGCGATAACTTTCGCTCACAAAGGGGTCCATACATACATAAATAATTACGCTAACGCTGAAAAAAATGAATAACACTCTTCGACATTAGGGTTCGGCTCAGTTAATGGGGATAAAATTTATCATTTCCCATTGTTCCGACGTAATCTCTTTTTGTTGTTCTTTTACACAAAAGATACGAATTTTCTTACGATCCGAGATCCGACATGTTTCCAGGATTTCTACCTTCTGAATTTGGTGATAAATGCCTCTTGGCATCTATAGGGCTTCAAGATTTTTTAGTAGCTGTTTTATTGCAGCCGAGGGTGTTGCTGACATAACTACTGGCACAATTTTAACATTTGTTAAATTCCACATCCTCCGAAAGTCAATTCGTAGGTCTATATATTAGTAACACTTCTATTTCAGTTTGGGTAACATTGTGGCTAGCGAAATGTATTATTGTTTCAGTTTTATTATTAAATGCTATGTATGGTCTGTTGTGATCAATGCTTCCATCGGTTGTTATTGGCCGATCCCAATATAGGACACAATGTTTGTTCTCGAGTACAGCGGATGGGTTATATTGTAGTATGGGAGATTTCGTTAATTAGTCCGTTTTTGTGCGCAAGTATTTGATTCACTATTACCGCCTTTTTGCTGTGTCTCCGTAGATATGCATTATTTACTTAGTTTGGGCAGCTGCCTCTTGTATGGTTTCTCTTGCTGCATTGCATCTACGGAATTTATCCAACACAGGGTTTTTTAAGATGTGCTTATCATAATTTCTCGCTCGCATAACTTTGTACTGCACTGTCACTATAAACCCTTCGATATATTATACCATTTTTTAGAAAGGAAAATTATACATTCTTATCTATATTATCCTATTTAATTTTATTTCTACCATGCATTGTCTTGTCCGCACACCTATGCAGCGCTTTTGTGGTTACTCCATGTGTTATTGTGTACCGTTGGTCGGATAAATTTAGTGGAGTAGAATTGGAGTTAGCTTTTTGGACTTGATTTAGAAGAGGAGTATTCAGCTGAATAGGTAGTTGCGTAGATGATTGATTTGTGATTTGCACATTTAAGCCATGTTGATAAGCTCTTGGCCTTCTTCTCCATGGACTACATAAAGGCGTACCGCTGCAGAGTATACGAAATTTAGTTTGCGTCCGTATCGTTACTTTGTCCAATTTGTCCAGGTCTATGGCGCTCCATTTTATAATGCCTGGTACATACCAAGCGTTTATTGCACGAGATTCTTCGCACAAAGCGTGGTGTTTAGCAGCTTTTGCAATTCAATGCTTTACTTATGGTTCCCAATGCTCCTTTTATTATTGGTACTGTTCTTGTTTTACAGTTTTTATTCTACTGATCTATTTCTTCAGGTTCTTCTATTTACTGATTTTCTTAATTTCCTTTAACTTGATATTCGAATCATCTGGAATAGCTATATCAATCAGTAAGCAGGCTCTGTCTTCTTTATTACATACCATTATGTTTGGTCGATTTTCTAAAATAGTTCTGTCCGTTTTTATTGGGACATCCCACATGATGGTGGTTATCGTTGATGTTGACGACCTGTTTTTGGCTGATTATTATTATTATTATTAATGATAATACTATATAGTTTCTTATAGAACGTATTAAATATTCAACAATTTTGTTTTAAATTAATAAAAATTAATGATTAAATTGGTACTGTCTTTAGAAAATTAAACTCTTCAAGAATTAACAATTTGATATACAAATATCCCCAAAAAGTCTTTAAAAATATTATATTTAATTTTTGTTTTGGTATCTTCAATAACTTCCTTCCTTTCTCTTTTAAATTTTAAATAAAAAAAAGTTTTCTATAAAATTTTAATTACATTTAGCAAAAAGCCCCAGGTATATTTTTGGTACATTTATTTCGCAACCAATCATAAAAACGTTGTTTAATTTTTTTATTTCGTAAACTCTTCTAAGATATGTTGCATAATAAATGTTAAATGTTTAAACATAATTAAAACTTGGAAAATTGGAGTTCCCATTTTTTTGCACAACTAATTTTATTAATCGTTACTTAATAAGTATGTGATTTTTTTTTATTTAATCAATGAAGTATTGACATTTTGCCATGTTTAATTTGGCAACACAAACTGGAATTAAGCGTAACCTTAAAGTTAAAAACAATGTTTTATTATTATTTTTAATAAATTTTATTTATACTCTTTAGTGGTTGTACGTGTATTTAATTTAAAAAAGTTATATCTTAAGTTGTCACGTTTTTGTTCAAAATCATAACATAATTCGTAACCCGTAACATCTCTAAATCGTTACCCGTGACATTTGCAAATCGTGACAATTGCACGTGGATTGGTGATATTTATTAAATTTAATTGTTTCAAATTGATGTTAATAAGTTTAAATAATTTTATGTTTTTCTTTATAACTTTTATTTGTCTTCAAATAAAATATTAAGTAGGAGTATTATATAACTCTACAATTAATTCGTACAAATATAGACAAACAATTGATTCGTGAGTTTTATTACTTAACTGATTGAGAGTACATTATTTATATTGATCAGGATTATACATAAAAATAAATTAAATTCCCGAGATGCCGGATATTGCAATAATTAGAAATGTCTTGATTCTTATATTCCTATAAGTGAAAATTTAATTAAAAACAAATATTAAATAAGAATATTGCATCGACAATTGTAGATGTAAATCTCACAAATATTGGTTGGATTTCCCAAATAACTTCGTACCTCGGAAGAGGAATATAATAAAAATAATTATTAACAGAACTATAGGTATTAACCGCTTTGCATGCTTTAATAATTCCCATATTACCACGCTTTTCTGCTTCTTCTTTTCTGTGTGTTTGGCTATTGCCTGTTCTTCCCCGATAACTTTGCACAAGCCCTCTTCTAGAATCTAGATTGTCGCTCCATCTTTTTTGTGGGCGTCCAGTGTTTCTACGTCCTGCCGCTCGGACCAGCCTTTTGCCCTACGTGCGGTTGATGTGTTCGTTCCACTATTTTTTTCCTTTTAACACCCATTTATTTACGTTATCTATCTTTTAAGTTCTTCTGATATTTTCACTCACATCATTGTCCCACATTGTTTTTTCTACTATCCTACGGAGTATCTTCATTTCGCTAGTTTCCATTTTGATCTTTCCTGCATATGCTCTTGTTTCGGCAGCGTAGGTTATTATGGGTCTTACTGCTGCTTTGTAGATTCTAGATTTGGCCTCTAATCAGATGTTTTTATTACGTTATATCGTTTCATTTAGACAGGCTTCGGTTCTTGTTGCCTCTGTTATTTGTTTCCTTTAGTTCGTTTTCTGTCTCCAAACACTGAGTTAATTTACATCTTATATGCGTTTTTGAAGTAGTCATGCATTTTGTTGTAAATGTAGATAAGGTCATTTTAAATGTCTTAGCGGTGCAGTTAAATAGATATAAAAGTCTTTGGAGATGCGATAAGTCCTGCATCGCCGGCATGGCATAATATTGCGATGTATCAACCTTCCATGTTGTAACCTCTCAATTTTCTCCTTGATGGATTCCACTGTCTACCGATAATTGGTCAGTTTGTTCTCCATTTATGCGTGCTTGTACTTTGTTACCCATAATTTTCGATTATTTTATTTGAGTCTTCATCTAACGTGTTCTCATTATACATATCTGTTTTTGTAGCCCGTAGCAATTGTTTTCCATTTCCGTAGAAAGTTGTTTCCAGTAGTTGTTCTTAGTTTCCCTAACTAGCGTTGTTGTCTAGTTGTGTATTCTTCATATGATTCTTGTGTTCTTAGTGTTGTGTGGTTTAGGTATGCTCTTTTTTTCTCTTGGCATTTTTTTTTCGATTTGTCAAGCCATGAAGTTTTTATGCGTTTTGTCTGTATGATTTATTGTTCGAGTTTCCTATGCTTCGAATGCTGCTTACTTGATGTTTACTTTTACTTTTTCCCAACTAATGTTTACAACTGCCTCTGTTCTCGTTGAGTTTTTCTTTAAATTTTCCACGCAGCCACCCTCTTCTCTGCCTATAATGCTGGGAAATTATTTAGACCTACAATTTTGCGTGAATTTCTTAATACCAGAGGTAAATGATTTCGCACCTACTCGTGACCAGGAATATTTTTAGCAAGACTGATTGGAGCGTTTGGACGTGGGTTGGGGCGTTCAGACGCGGATTAGTGAGTTAGCACAGCGTCTGCCAATAAAAGGTTTCTATGGTTATGTGGTTTGATCTTGAGCACATGATCTAATATTTATACCACCACGCTACACCCCATCCCAATAATTTTAATATCTGTATTTTCATCATAAAAATAGTGTGAAAATAAGTGAATTATATTAAACACGATAGATTACAGAGCTTTGTTAATCGTTTTATTTATCTTGTACTAAAATAAAAAAGCAATGTGTTGTATATTAAATTACGATTTAGATACAAAATTAAGACGGCTGTGAAATAATTTCAGCCAAATTATTTTTAAAACAGGTTTTTAATGTATTTTTAATTTTCTTTGCAAAGGTATATTTTTTATATTAAAATTTAATCAAAATACATTAGAATTCTTACTAGTAGAAGAAAAAATCTTTTGAGGTTATAAAGTTTTTAATTGCTGAGCCAGGTAATTAAAACCCAAATGTAAATTTTAGCAATAATTCAATTCATGGAGAGTCAGAGGCTAGAACTAATTTTATTATATATCCTTTCTAATGTGAATTGATTTTTTATTTAAAATGCTTAATTATTAATTTTTTATTAACTTATCTGCATAACGTGAGTTAAGAATAGGTGATCCCCTCTGGCATAGGGTTAACTAATCGTATCCTAGAATCGTAATAAAACTCTTTCTTAGCGTATACCACCAAAATTATATCGGCCTTATCAGTATGTGGATGACTTCAATTTTTTCTCTATATGTTTCGGCTTCTTAACAGGCTTAAAAACTAGCTATGGAAAGGCAGATCCTGAAAATAACTCTTAGGCCAGCCGCCCACTAGGCAGCCACTACAGAATTATAATGCTAATAGTAAAAAAATAACAAATATTAGCTTACATTCAAAATAGATTAACCTTTTAAAAACTATTTGACTATTTAATTGCAGCAGTGGTAATTATTTGCTAGAAGTTAATAATTATTCTTATCTACGCATATTTGTTTTGCTTGATAACAAGGTTGCCACCTAATAAGTTTTTAAAAAAATTGTTCATGTGAAAAACTTTCCTGGGTATTTATTTTTTTTACTAAGCATAAAATTTATTTTTTGAAACACAGTTCGTGGCTTAAAACTCGGTTAGGAAATAACCAAGGGGCGTTTACGATCATTCGAAGGACTTTGGATTGAAATCATTCCATTCCATCATTTTTTTTTGGAAGATGAATTATTCATTGTGATTGTTTAAGTTTTCTTGTTTCTTTTCAAAGTGAGTAACTGTGTGGCAGTTATTGTTTTTCTTTTTGGTAAGTAGTTTCTTAAGTTCTTTTACTGCTTTTTTAAATTTAAAATTATCACGTTTTTTGACGTCGAACTACGTCTTTCCCATGTGTAACGAAAACTTTGCCACCGAAAAGTGCCACACTTTGGCGGCTCTAATCTCCTAAAATAATATTTGTAGAATAATAGAATAATAAACAGAAAGTTGGTGTAGTACGATTTGTTATAAAAGACTTAATCCTCCGTTATCTATATCAGCGCTGTCCAACTGGCGGCCCGCGGGCCGCATCCGGCCCGCGGATGGGTTTTTCTGGCCCGCGAATCAAAATCAAGTTATAAATTTATAAATGTAATAATTAAGATTAAATTAACAAAATGTACCTTTTATTGTCCAAAAATAAATTTTTTTGAGTTTTCAATTAGTTATACTTTTTTTGTGGC
>JARJDX010047285.1:0-25377 GCA_030264735.1 Gymnusa sp. GC000175 | reverse complement strand
TGGAGATATCGTCAATGATTTTTTTAACTTTGACGGCGTCGCGACGCCAAACGTAAAGAAGTAAAATTTTTTTAAAAAAAGCATCAGATAACACCAAGTGCGTACTTTATCTTCCCCAAAGGTAATTTTCCGAAATAATTTTTTGCAGTAGCCAAACCGAAAACACCATTTTGTCATTTTCACCCATTTTGACCCCCTGAATTTTACCGGAGAACGTCGAACCATAAGATTTTTTTACAGACCTCCGGACGACATTGAATTTTTCTGTTGAAACTTTTTTGGTCCGATTTACCGTTTTAGAGATATCGTCGTTTGTTTTTAAAACTTTGAAGGCGTCGCGACGCTAAACGAAGCGTCGTAAATTTTTTTCGATGGCATATTTAAATAGAGGATATTGAGTTCTTCAAGTGACCGAAAGGACGACCTCCACAGCTATCGGTCAAAAACGTTAATAACGTTGGTTGTCATTTTTGTGAGGAGAAGGGAAAGTTACGGTTTTAGTATAATAGGGAACCACGGCTATCGCCGTGTCGGTCGAAAACGTTCATAACGTTAGTTGTCATTTTTGTAAGGAGAAGGAGAAGTTACGGTTTTAGTATAATAGGGAAATCACACGCATGAAACCGGGTAAGGTTAGGGTTAAGAGTGCCCGAGCAAGGCCGGACAAAAACAGCTTGTAAAATATAAATCCCAAAATCAACCTATAAATTGTAATGCTACATAAAACCAGTTGCATTATTGGTGCTTCTAACGTGTTCATTCATTTACCACGTAATTTGCTTTATATTTCGTACTTACACAATTTATGACTTTAGGTTTCACATAAAAACGAACTATTTAGAATTAGAGCTTAAGTAAGGTCTAAAAATGGTGAAGAGTTTATCTAGATTTTTGATAATTAAAAACAAACTTAATTTAATTGTATATTTGAAATAATACTTGCTTGAAATATTTAAATTTTATTTTTTGAAGAAGCTTTTTATTTTGCCCGGCGCATTCACCATTTCTTTAACTATAGTCAATAGCTAAAGATATAATTGAATTGCTTGGAAGATTTGAATTTTAATATTTAACTAGTTTATTAAATATAATAAATTTTTGTTTAAATTGTTTATTACAAAAATAAAATTTTAATCTAAGCAATATTAATATGGCAAAGACAAGTTTTACAGAATCGGAAACTCTAATAATTTACAGATCAGAAAGTCCTTTAAATAAATTGCTTTTTCTTTTAATATATATTTTGATGATAAAATTGTTTTCATGCAAATAAAATATAATTTAATAAAAAAAAATTTATTTAAAAAAATAAATTTACATTTATAAAATCTGTAAAGGTCATTTTATTATATTTTTTTATTGAAATGGTTACGGGCACGATCTAAAAATATGTAAGTGTTGAGGTAATAGAATATTTAAAGCCTAAATATTGGTAGGCGGGTGTGGTATTTTAGAAATATCACCCTTAGGTGTTTCTTTGATACAGAATGTAAATTAAAATTCATGCAACCTCGCCAGGGGTATTTCAAAGGTGGAATAAATATGAAAATTTTACTTACACTTTATAAAAGAAGTGGAAATTGAGAATGCAAAACTCACCTGTAAAAGAAAAATATAACATAAAATTGATTGTGTGATAAAAAAGAAAATTCAAATGTGCCACTTATTTTTAATGAAAGAAAATAGGCGTGTAATTAAGATTTTGGGTTATATATTTAATAAAAATATTAAATTACTTCTTTAAATAAATATTTTTATTTTGTTGCGTAATTAAAGAAGCTTTTGTTACATTACATACAAACATTATTACATAAATTAAAAAAAAACTTTTAGTTTAATTTTAACAGTGTGAAGGACAAAATTTTTCTTTTAAATCTCGGAATTTATCAAGTCTTAATTGCAATTTGAAATATTTTAGTGAAACTAAACGGTAAATTAGGACACGCAAAATTGAGCCCCAACGGGCGGCACGTTTTAAAAATATCGAAGGCTCAGCTCTGGCTGTACATTCCTTCGAGACAGGTCATCAAATTAATTTTACTAATGTATAGTCATCATATATAATCACTTATTATAAGAAACGCAAAATTTGCGAGGCTACCTGGATTTATAATAATCAATTTAACTTAAATCGTGAGCATGGATTTGAAATTTCCAATACCTGGAAATTTTTGTTCTCATCATTAAATTCCCACCTCCACTAATTCTTTTATCCTATATAGGCATACACACTGAAACAATGTCTCCAGTCGTTGAACTTTTTCGCTTTGAGAATGCTCCCTGCAGTGGAGAGCGAAACGTTGGCAACAACTAATAAAAATACGCGAATTAAACCCGAAAGTAAGAAAATTTACATCGACCCAAGTCGCGAAAGCTTAAATTTTATTAAAAATATTAATTTAAAATAACTATGGAATATAAAGTGTGTACACAAAATGCAATACTAGAGGTAAATAAACGTGTACGTGATTTAACTCTATAATGCAATGTGATTCTAATAAACACAAAAATATTTCATATGTTAGAGTTTTATAAAAGTGTCCATTTTGCACAGCGTACGTGCACGCAATAAAAAATATATCTAAAAACAAAATTTGAGCGATTGGCTTTTACAAAGCAGAGGTTTTCATTTGTGGTATTCGAGTCAGCAAAGTTACAATAAATAATATTATATCAGTTTGAATCGCTAGAGGCCGTTTCTCACTGTTTGAAAGTTGGTGGAAGTCAGTATATTCCACTAGCGATTTCAACACTTATTACACGCCTGAAGATTCAATTAAAATTTATATAAACTCAGCTGTGAAAAGAATAAAATAAATTTAAAATTTTATTATGAAAAAGGAAGGATTTAGTACATTTTTATCGAATGTCAATCAGGATACCTGGATCTAGCAGGTTCCTTGTGCATTTAAATGTGAAGGCAATTCCTTACACAAAAACCGATTAAATGCGACGTCGATAACAAACCAACCTAGGACGGGGACAAGTCTACAATTCAATTTGTTAGGGAACATTTTCTCGCCAACCAAAAGATCTTATTTCATCTATAAGGGTCGTGATTTCTCTCTGAATAAATCCTGCTATAGGAAGTCGCAGAAGGCTAGGATTACAAGGAATAACTTAATTCCTCCGCAATAAACACTGCCAACTCATGTCACCTCAGAACGAGAACATAAATTAGTTTAGATAGCATACATGTAGTTTTCTAACACGATTAGTGTTAAATTAGTTACGTGTAGTTTTGGAAGCGACGCATCCGTGTAAATATTTAATATTTTTTTAGGAACAAAAGTCAAGCGCGTTGGAATCTCTTTGTCTATTACATTCACCGTGAACTTACAAAGTGGAAAAAATTCCTATACACTTTGCAATCTAATCATACGTAAAAGTAGATCCGTAGTTGTACATTAAAATCACTTACCACGGCTTGAAAACTTGAAAATAAAATTACATTTTTGTTTAGATTACTTCCATACCTTATAAACATAAAATTTTTTGATACAAAACAACCCTTTAGGCAATTTTATAAATAAATAGTATTTTATAAATATCAAGACTTCCTTCAATTTCCTCCATTTCTTTTCGTTTTATTTTTTTTTATTCGATTTTCTCAATTTTAATTTAAAACTTTTTAAAAAAATGAACAAAGTTCCTTTACAGATGCTTTGCAATTTTTAGCTAGAGCAAGACATATAGTAGTTCGAAACAATTTAATGATGCAACAACTAAAATTGTCTAAAAGTTTTAATAAACTCATTTCCGTAAAATTTTCATGTTGTCTATTCAATCTACTATGAAAGCTGTCATGAAAATCGAACACGTTTTCAGTGCTTATATGACACATTGTGTTTTCCCTAGGGCAGGCAGTGTCATCCCTCGAAGCAATAAGATATTAATAACAACCCCGGTGTTTTCAAAAGGGCATTCTTATATAAATAGTTGTCTGAATTATTACACTTCTTCAAATATGACAAAATGAAAACATTTACTTAGCTATATTTTATTTCACTACGTCTTCCATAAAAATATAAACAAATGAAAAACGAGTAATAAATAAGAGGCGCATATTAAATAAGATGAGCATAAATAAGAAACGTGTAATAAAAGTTTTAATGATTAAAGTGGTTGAAAAATAATTAGCGTTAACACATTAAAATGTGTGCATCCACTTTCCAGGCAAAGTTATAACGGACGGCTAACTTTGCCTAAAGAGTGGATGTGCACTCGTTTAAAATGGGTAAGGATGAGCTATTTGGTGCAACTTAAACACTCTCATTATCATTACCGACCACTGGTAACGTGCATTTTGCTGGGAAAGTGCTGAAAGATTTTCAGAACCTGTGCCACTAAAGGCAGACATAAAATGGACGGGTTGTACTCTAAGTTGAACCATAAATCCCACGCATATTACATACTATTTTACTTTAACCCTCACAAATTTTTAAGATTAAAATTATAAGTACTTGTAATAAAAAATTAATTATTAATTAATTTTATTATTTATTTATAAAATTTGTTTTAATGAAAAAATTTTAGAGCACTTTTTCTTCCTTTTTAAGTTAAATTTTATTAATAACATAGCTGTGCACGCTTTTAAAAAATATGAAATAAAAACTTTTAAGAAATTTTTCCTTTTAATATTTTAATTAAATTAAAATTCTGTTACAGCATAAATTTTTTAAATCTTATCTGCACTCAGATCATGCATTGAACATTGCCACAGTGTACAAAAAGGACAAGAACTTCTTAAGGTATTTAATAGTCTAGCTACACGAGTTTAAACTATCAAAAATTAATAAGCCAAACTAAGAATTCTTATTGGGTAAAAGATATTAGAAGTTGTAGTGAATACACCAGGTCCGTTTAACCTTTTTGTATTTTTGATCTATATATAGATCGGTTTTAAAACGTCTGCCGGCGTTGTCCGATGCCTAACCTAATATTATTCATATATCATCATTGCCTATTATTTTTCCTTCTTCCATGTCTTCTCAAATCTTCCATGTTTTCTGTAAATTGGTGGTCTTAGTAGCATTTTTTGATCCATTTGTTTTACATGTCCGTTCCATATTAATTGTTTTATTTCGATGTCAGTTGTTAGTTTTCGTATGTTTTTATTTTTGACTTTATCCCTTATGGATACTTCTGCAAACACTTCAGTCGCTTCTAATTTTCTTCAATAACTTTCAGTAATTCTACGCTTTCCCCTCGTAAATTAGACATCCGCATTCGCATTCGCATTCGCAAATGTTGAGTTTTGTTTCTTTCCAATTTATTAGCTCCACAGCACTTCATGTTATTCGTTTTAGAAAATTTGCTATGTTGCACGTCTTCCTCTTAATAACTCTTATAACTTCCCATTTTGGCATAAAAAAACTACTGGGAGAAAATATTTATCAGCATCATCACACTTTTAGTGGTCCGAGGTAAAAAATTAAAAATTTAGTGGTGGCGGTGGATTTACGATTGAAAAACACTGTTATAGATCGTTTTTATCATTAGCTATAACAACTTGATCATACAAGCGGCTGATATTTGTTCATTGTTATTAAAGCAGTCTAATTTTTTTTGTGTTTTGATGAGATGTACATTACGCCTATTTTCATTTTTTCTGGGAGAAGTGATATTCATTTATACACCAAGTGACTTTTTTAATAACCCTAAACTTCCAGAAGCACGTTTTTTAATAAAAAAATATTTAAGGGAAAATGAATTTCAAATCGGTTTGGCGATTTTGAAAAAATTGTGCAAATAAAAATAAAAAATCAAGTGAAAAATGTCTAAAATAGGCACATCACTGGATTTTGTAGCCAGCGACAACAAATTAAAGAATAAATATATGTTTATGTGTAGATTTAAAAATTTCGTGTTTTTATATCATTCTAAAAGCCAAAACTTTTGGTTTTCGAATGTCAATGTTGGGTGTAAGTTGGGCGTAAAAAATTTCAGAATAAAAGAAATCCGAAGGAAAACTTAAATCCAATATGTCAATGTAGGAACGCTCGCTTGTTATCAACTTTTTAATCGCTATTACAGGAAGCATGTGTTAGTCTAGAATTTAAACTTTCGCGACTTAAGTGGATGTAAATTTTCTTACTTTCGGGTATAAGTCGCGTATTTTTATTGGTTGTTTCCAACGTTTTGCTAGCCATTGCAGGGAGCATTCTTAATGCGGAAGAGTCCGATGATTGGAGACCTTGGAGATTTCAAAACCATTTTCACGATTTAAGTTAAGCGGATTATTATGAATACAAATATCCTCGCAAATTTTGCGCTTCTTATAATAAGAGATTATAGATGATGACTTCACATTAGCGAAATCAATTTGATGACCTGTCTCGAAGGAATGTTCGGCCAGAGCTGAGCCGCCCATGTTTTAAACATACCGCCCGTTGATGCTCAATTTTGCGTGTCCTAATTTGCCGTTTGGTCTCGTCAAAATATTTCAAATTGCAACTAAGACAATTGACTTGATAAATTTCGGGATTTAAAAGAAGAATTTTGTCCTTTACACTGTTTGTTAAATTTAAATTTGGGAGTCCAATTTAAAAATGGTCCTTACATTGTATTTATATAAAATTCGTCCGATTTTGTCTGTGCAGTTTTCTACATATGGCAAAAACGCCAAAGAAGCAGGTGGGTCCGTTTTTTCTCGTGCTTTTTGATTTCTACTGATGACTTTTCTGATGACACGATTAATATCCTTTCAATTGTAATTGTTGTTGAGAAGCGTATTTTTAATGTTATACGTTAAATGTATATTAATAGTGTTTTCATAAAGTTTGCTAATTCTTGAGTCTTTGGCCAACTTATAACTTCATGCATTCTTTATGAAATCGTTTAGAGTAAGAATTGTAAAGTAAAATATTCCGTTTAAAGTCTCTTTAATATTTAACAAATTTTTTTTTTTAATTTTTTTTGCGAATATCAAACAAATAGTTGTAGAAAAATAAACAAAAGAAATTGATTCAAAAAATTACACTTTTACAGAAGTTACAGTGTTTTACATTTGATTTTTTTTTTAAATGTTAATAAAATACATTTTTTTGGGACTCATAAACAAAAATTAAATAAAATTAAATATGCTAAAACATGAAATTTAATTTCTTTGGCAGTGTAGGTCAGCGGTCTAGGCATCCGGCTACTGAGTGCAAGATCGTGGGTTTGCGCCCCACAACATGCAAATATTTATTTCAAATATTTAAATGTCCAACACTGCCACAACTCCCCAACCCGCCCTGCCAGCGTGGCTAAAAACCTTCTCTGGTCCGGGGTTGGATGAGAAATCATGTAACTCCAGTGGTTCGGAATCCACGCTAAACTGTAGGTCCACCTGTAGTGTAAGTTGCCAGCATTACAGGCAGAGAAGAGGTGATGCGCCAGGGGTGGCGTCACATAAGCTGACGACGATGAAATATTTGCTAAAATTGTTTGTTTAAAAATTTCTAGTCATTTTATTCCAAGCCCAAATTTAATTAATATTCTTCAAATTTTTACTACGACAATTTTTATACAATTTTTATCAAGTATGAAAAGTTTATTGTTTAATTTAATACCATACTAAAATTTTGCAATATTTCATTTCACTGCTAAAAATGTTTTTGTTTTCATTTTGCTCATTTTCATGCAAGCTCATTCGGTTAATTTATTCTCAATTTTCACCCAGTATAAAATATTTATTGCCTTATAACTTACTAAAATATAAAAATAATTTTAATGTTTAATTTAATTACCAAAAAAGTATGTTTAAAAGGTAAACTTTTGTTTATTGCTATTTTTTGAAAAAATTAAGCATAAAATATGTTATTTTTAGAATTTTCTGCTATGTGATATTTTTATTATGTAACAGTAAAACATTATAGTCATTAGAGTAATTTCGTGTATTTTTTAAGGTTTTGTGTATCCAGTTTTGTTTTAGTACTTCATATATTATTTGCCAGTGCGCAATGAAACGTGTGATATATTTTTTGTAAACGTTTTTAGAGTAATTTTTAAAATAAATGGATTGTTGCAACACAGTAATAAACTGCATAAAATTGCCACTTTCTTTAAAGGTTTAAATTATTGCGCATGGTCATATTTTATCCTGCATTAACCCTCAGCATGAAGTTGCAAATTTTAGGGCTCCCTAAATAATGCGTTAATCCGTTAATTAATGAAAATTAATATATAGTATGAATTTTCATCGAAAAGGTAATTTAATTTGATTGATTGAAAATTTAATATAAAGAGATTCCTGACATTTCCTTTCGTTAAAATTTTCCAAAGCTTAAAATGATGTGGAAAGATTAATTATATTTGTGAGGTTTCGATTGATTCGCAACATTTTCACTTCCACTTTTGTCGGGTGGCGTTGTATTCAATAATGGGGTAGAGAATCTGGTGAAAAAGAAAACAAGCAGAAGCATAATTGTTCTGACCACTTTTCCGGAATAGGGGCGTTCTAGAGGTGCCTTTATTGGCGTACGAACGAAGGAGCTTTTGCAAACAGCTAACCCGCCTTACATAAACACTGACTATGTTTTTATTTAGACGACGCTTTACTTTGTCTTCATTTTTCTTTCTAAACTTGAAAGGAAATACAAAGACACAAGAAAGAAATAACAAGTTTTAGTTTCTTTACAAAACTGATCGCTTATAACTGCTGGACATTTGTGAACGAAGTCTTTCGGTTAAGAAGGGTAGACCTTCGTGTCTAGAATAGCATTTCAGGAAGTGGAAATGAAATCTCTTAAACGTGCTCTGCAACCTAATCTTAAATATCGCAATTAAGTATCGCAAGTACAGGCAAACGATCAGCACAGCGCGTCTTTTGCCTCGTCATAAACACATCCTGCTGGATGCTTCAGGACCTGGTCCTTTGCCTTCCAGCGCAGTGGTGCGCATCTAAACATGAAAGTATCTCACTTTAATCACAATAACAGAAACGCTGTCAGATGTTATGATTACGCTCGGTGCGTGCTCTCGCAAAATAAATGTAAGATATAAAAGCTTTCCTGACAATGAAATACATCCCTCGCGATTCTAATATGTGTTGTTGGAACTGGTCGCCTTCTCCACAACGTCACGACCCTTTCCAAAACTTGCAAATGAATCGAGTCGGGTTTATTTGGATTAATTAAATTTACATTTTATCTAAAGCAAGAGACCTACATACTTTTAGATTGTGGTCGGATACCTGCTTAAAATTCTGGAAAGGAATTTACTATAATCCACTATACACTGTGATCCAACTTTTTATCCAACTCATCTTTGCGATCATCAAGATTATATAAATGTGTTTCAAATAAAATTTATTAAAAATTATTTTAAATAAAAAGTTTAATTATGATTTTGAATGATGATGATTAAGTCGTAGGGCAATAAATATTATTATTGATTATATTTTTTGAAATGTATATTTTTTTGTTGTTTTGTTTTTTATTATTTATTACTTACATTTTCTTTTTTATTTACGATCCACTTTAAAAAGCAGACGTTATAAAATGAATTTCATTGTTAAAGTTGCCGAGGTGTCCAGTGGTTTGTATTTGAGTTCACACGTGAGGTAAATCGCCATTAGGCAAGAGAAAGAGACATATCCCAGGGGTTATTATAACTGAGTGTGTCAGTTATACGCACATAAATTTATTGATTATTTTCATGTTACATAAGCTCGATTAAATTGATTTCCCTGTCTGAGATATTAAATGATCTTTTCATGCAAGCAGCAAGTATTCTCCCTATCTAGCAACCCCTTATTGATTATATTAAGAATCTAAACGTTGACTATTAATATCCTGTAAAATGATACCGGATTCCTTCTTCCCTTTGTTATGTCAAAAGATCGCGTTTCTTTAAAGATTTATTTAGCAAATTATAATTGATAGAATTTACTTAGTGACTTATTAAAATTCTCCTTCCAAGGAGAAATCCTGGATTGCAACTTGCCATAAATTAAATTAATTTTATGATTAATCCAGAGGGACCGTAATAAAAAGATGCTGGCGGATCCAACAGATGTTCTTCAGCGTAATAACCGCAATAAAACGACTAATTCAACCAAATTCATTGCAACACATATGAACAAAGTGACAACCCTATAAACATTCAATATTTATATGCATACTCGCTAAAATCCGTAAGCTCCACATAAATATACCTTTAAGCACTTTACTGCAACCATTTTTTAGCTTTAACACTCTAAATCATTATTATGCTAATATACAGCAACAGATAAGCACTTTTTAAATATAAATCCAATACAAAAACCATTTTTTTTTGTTTTATTGCACCCCCAAGCGGGCAGCAGGAATGAAATTTCGTAGCATTTTTCAAACGCCCGATGTTAAATCAACAGTTGTCTTATTGCTCCGACTCAGAATCAATTTGAGAAATATTTTTGGTGTCTCATATATTGTTACAAACTGTTTCAATTCCGGATAAAACAGAAATGCACTTCTTACACAATTTCAGGTACAAACAAACCCATGAATAAACGGACGCCATTCTTAAAACCAACCCTCATTTATCTCACTAAATTATTACCTAAACTCGATGTTATTTTCCTCAAAAAATCTTACTGTTTCATTTAATAACTTTCAGACATTTCAAATCATAAATTATTATTTTAATTGCATAATGGTCGTCCAAACCTATTTTATCATTTTAACATTTATCAAAGCGGTGGTGGATCCGGGAGGTGAGGTAAATGAGAGAGATAAGAACCTGCATAAGAATTGGCAAAATATCATAATAACATAACAGCTTATTTTGATACTAAGATTTTATGTTTTTTACAATGTAAGCTGTTTTTTTTTACAAAATATTTCTTCTAATAGTAATTTGGTAGAAATCCCAACTGCTGCTTAAAATACCAAAAAATCACCGAGTTAAAAAATTTTTTGGACAAAAGGCCAATTTGATATTCAATGGGATTAGATCGCTCAAAATCAAAATTAGAAATTGGACACTTTTTTAGTTATGCTTAATTTTATTTGTAAAAATTATATTTTTTTTCTTAATTAAATTTCGCATGAGTCAAAACCAAGAAGAAGAAGAAGACGAGACAACGGGAAATGTGCTAAACAGCTGCCCGGCTCTCGCCCACATAAGACAATCCATGTTGGGGGAGCTCTGGCCGAACATGGCCAGGATCAGGGAGACCCCCCCAAGTGCTGTACTGGCCCTCTTCCGCCACCTAGGGTGGCTGGACGGGTAGATACACCTTAGGAGGAGGAACAAAGGGCCTAATGAGACCTAAGTGCTATGGCCCCCAGGGTCACCCTCCAAACTCAAATCCAGAATCCAGAAGTCAAAACCAAAATTTCTTTAAGCATTTTTATAATTTATATTTATGAAGAATGGTGTGAAAATTTTGGGGCAAAACCGTTACAACCAGTACATAATTAAATAAATTTTGAGTATAATTCATGAATTGCAGATCAATTAATTACTTCCGAACTAGCGTTGTTTGATCTTTTAATATGTGTTCTTCGTTTTAATAAAATTAGCAATAAATTTTTTTTTGCTATATAATTTATCGTTCGATGGTCGCTTCCTGAATTAAACAGTACACAAATTCATTTTATACTGTATAAAATCAATTTCATTAGCGTTTAAAACCCTCAAAGAAATCATTGAAATGAATTGTAGGTTAGCAAGATTACATCCAACAAAAATCATGTCAGCGCAGCAAAAAAAATTCAAATATAGATCTAGTACTTAATTGAAGATTTTATATACTAGTAATCCTCTTACTCGATGTGAGTACTTGTATATATTTAGAATATTACGTTGAAGAGATATCTATAAAAGAAGGACTCGTAACATATAAAAAAAGTGACCCTTACTTCTTTACATTATACAAAGGCAAAGAAAGAGGTTTTTAAATATAAAGGAAAGCTGTGCAAAGATGTTTTCTTTCTTAAATTGGATGCGATATTTGAGATGCATTTGTAAAAACCCTTTTATCTAATAAGAAGACAGAAGCGTATCTAGGATTTTAAGCTTTTAAAAAATTATATATTTTTAAACACAAAGAAAAAAAATATGTTTAATGTTTAACTAAGCAAAAATATTAAATGTTTAACTAAAAAAAAGTTAATTATTTAACTAAGAGGAAAAAGTAATGAAAAAGATATAAAGGCGTATTGATATAAATATTTTTAGCTAACTATAAAAGAAACTAAAATTTAAAACTCAAAATGGTTTTGTTGATTATACAAAGAAGCCCAAAAAATTGTGCACAAATATGAGCGTATAAAATAACTGTTTAAAAACATTATTGCTAAATCGATTTACACATCACAGAATAGCTGTAAGGCATGTTTACAACAACTATTATGACAAGTACTCAAAGTGCTCTCCATTAACGTCTAGACGTCTTCTAAGTTCGACGAACTGTTGCACGAGCAACGGTGATCAGGGTGTCCATTTCAATTTTTTTCTGCCACTGGTTTCTTACGATTTCTGATGTTTAGCTGATTTCTTACGGGTACCCGCTCTTTTTAACGGTGCACAGTTTTTTACTGCTGGCGCTTCTTTTCAGAGTGGTAAAGCACAAATGTCAAAGAAACAAATGACAATATACTATATCACGAGAAACAATTTTCAAGGTGTTTATTTCAATTTTTTACAATAACGCTACTAGTGGTTCCTTACCATACACGATAAGTAGGTGGTTTATAACGATTAACTACATCTTTTAAGGGCGTACTCTTTTCAACGACATACATTTTTTGAAGTGAAAACTTCTTTAGCCGCGTTGGGAACTTTTTGGTAGGGGAAAATCTTCTGGGTTCGCGTGACCGACATGCTTATTACTGGCGCACGTGCAGCGGTCATGTGCTGTGCGCGTTAGACGCTTTTTGGATGGGTGAAATCTTGTGCGTTCGCGTCACCAACATGCTTATAGCAGTATATCTGTAGCTATACAGCTGACGTATTGTGCAACATTAGTGCAAACATTATGAAATTTCAAATTTTAATACTATAAGTTCTAAGTTTTCACTTTTATCGGCAGTCCCTATAACTGCCAATTCTTTATATTTTATCTCAGACGCTCGTTTTGAGGGACAAAGCCCAAATGCCAAAGAGCAATATTTTTAAAACGCTGGCGCAACTGGATTCTTTTCGTAAATCGCCTAAAGAGCAATAAAAAATATGTCTAAGCCATTCGGTTAACCTCCATTTTTGTTTTCAAAATTTTCGTTCATTAAAGAGTGTTGAAATTTTAGACGCCCTTTTTAATTGCCACTTAAAAGAATTAAAAAAAGACAATTTGTCAAAGACAAAGTCTTTATGGCGCTGCTTTAAAAGTTTTTGTCTTTCCATGTTTTGTGTGACGTCGCGGCGTTTAAATGTACAAATAATAAATAATGAAGAGACGCAGTCATTTAAAGAAGATCGTTTAATATTAGAAGTAGGAGTAAACTTAGTGCACGAAATTTAATAAATTGTTTACAAAGTTGTATAACAAGTCGTCATTTCTGTTAATACCATGCTTCTCATATAATATAAAAGCTCGATATGTGCCATCACCCGCTGAGGAAACGATACCAATGAAACCGTTCGTTTTAACGCCGTGTTGTTTTAAGCAGAGCACACTATGCGCCCTTAGCTGGATAATTAAAAAAATTTAATTCTAGCATTTCTGAAAAACTAGAAAGCATATTAAAAAGTTTTAAACTAAATTTATAGACCGTCTGAAGATCTTCTAAAGAAGTCTTATAGCTGAAAAACGCGAGGGAACGGATGTTGTTTTTTGTGCGTCAAAATGTGTATACATAAATGTGTACACATTTTTTGGGCCTATTTTTCAATGATCTTCATTTTCTTCTAGGACCACGACTAACAATGTCTACAATTCTGCTTACTACTACTTTCCGTGTCCTTTATCGATTTCGACTGTTTTCAAAGCATTTAATCTTTTGGATACTTATCCAAAATGTACGTACTTCCACTGACCTGCATGACACATTCTAATTCTTATAGCATATTCAACTTCTCTTTTTTTAGGCGCAAACTACTAGTTATTTTAAAGTGGTCGTTTTGTTATCATTGAAGATGTTTTTAAAAAATTTGTTTCTCTCTATTATTATTACTTATTCATTGTTTTTGATAATATGTTGTTGTATCTTTAGTTGTTTTTGTTTTTAGTTGCCAATTACGTGTTGTACCTTTATTTACAGGTATTTAATATTTGTTCGCTATTGTGCTTCAGATTGTGGGTTTAGACTCAAAGATTTTGCTTTAACGCCAACCCCATAACCTGCCTTGCCAGTGGGTTTAATAGCTGAAAACCTTATCTAAATCGAAAAAAGGAGCGATCAAGCATTTAAGTAAGGTATTTTAAAATACACGTAAAATGATAGGTCTACCTGTTTTTGTCTGCCTTACTGCAAGAAAAAAAGGCTATACGTCAGTAGTGGCGGGCAAAGTGCTGCTAAGAGAATAAAAAATAAATTTTTTGACACAATAATTTATCATATTTTTCTGCTTTTATAACATTGTTTTGTGTTTTATTTTATTTTTTTCTTGTTGCGATGAGGTCCAACTTTTGAGCTATACTATTGGTGGTAGGTCAAGTGGTTCAGTTTTTGATCCATCTTTTCGGAGGTGGGTCGTGTGCTTTAGTATTATTTTTGGAAGTTAGTTGTGTGGTCCAACTTTTAAGCTATTCTTTTGGTGGTAAGTTAGGTGATTTTCTTGTGTTGGATGTTTCATTTTTTGCCTTTTTGACCAACCTGTTTTGATTAATTCTATTTACGTAAATTCTTAAATGGCGTTGTTTCTGTTAGTCAAACCTTACTAAATCCCAAAATAAGATTTCATTTGCTTGCTTGCTCTTTCAAGCTTTCCTTGATATATCGTACCATTTTTATTTCTGGTGTTCTGTTATTATTTTTTGTTTTTGAAGATTTATATTAAGTTTCTGATACGGTAATTATAATTATCAATTTTTTTTATTGCGGCTATTATGCCTTAGAATATTTTTGTACTTGTAATACTATTGGTGGTAGGTCAAGCGGTCCAGTTTTTGATCCATCTTTTTGGAGGTGGGTCGTGTGTTTTAGTTTTCTTTTTGAAAGTTAGTCGTGTAATCCAGCTTTCAAGCTATTCTTTTGGTAGTAGGCTGGATGGTTTTCTTGTATTGGATTTGTTTTGATTCATTCTATTTACGTGAATTCTTTAATGTCGTTGTTTCTATTGATCAAACATTACTTAATCCCAAAATAAGAATTTATTACTTGTCACCGTATTTCTTACTTGCTCTTTTAAGCTTCCTTGGATATATCGCACCATTTTGATTTCTGGTTTTCTGTTAGTATTTTTTGTTTTTGAGGATTTATCTTAAGTTTCTGATACGGTAATGGGTTATCGATTTTTTTTTATTGTGGCTAACATGCCTTAGAATATTTTTGTACTTTTCGAAATAAAATTGTACGTAAATCCAAAAGGTTGCTCAAAAATGCTAACAAAATGAATATATTTTTAATTAAGTCTTGTATCAAATATGTTTAAGTTTATGAAAGAAAATTCGTTTTAAATTAAAATGTGAAAAAATGTTAATTTATTATAATATATTTTTTAATGAGTAAAATTTACATTTTGTTCTTTACCTTTTTTGAATGCATGATTACTTTGTAAACAAAGTTTAAAATAAGGCGCGCGCTTTTGAAAGTTTCTCTGACAAAAATTGTTATTTAATTTTAAAAAGTATTAAGTGGAGATTTAATTTTTAGGCAGGTAATGCTTTATTTAATTTATTATCTTAAAATTGTATGTTGTGAAAAATGGGTTTTAGTATGAGATTATAAAGTTTGGGAAGGGTTAAATCAGAATAATAATTTCAATACTTGTGGGAGTAGTGGGTTTGTAATATTGCTGTGGTTTAGAAAGTTTATTTTCAACGAGTTATTAGAATTAATTACTTTAAACCATGATGAAACATATTTTCATGGCATGTTATGTATGGATATTATTGATAGGTTTCAATCACTAGCTAGGGTTAAGCTTGTAATGCCTGAAGGCTTGAGGATTATTTCCTGCCATTATTTAAGTGCTAACGATTGCTGTTATAGTGCCAGTAAAAATAAACAATTTGTGTAGGGGTGGGGTTGAGTTCGCCTTCTGCCACCCAACAGAAGGACGACAAGAGGCTAGAGCCTAGCTTTAAATTTACAAACATATTAAACCATATAAACTACTTTAATTAAAGGGGTTGTCTCGTTACATTTATTCCAACGCAACGAAACTATTTACTGGAATAAACTCCTTGAAAATTATGTTATATCTTGATTCCGATTTACATCTGTTATCTGTGAAAAACACGTTGTCGTAATATAAATATTAATATGCTCGGTGTGCATGTGTACGTTCCAATCTTATCAAGATACATTTTTAATACACGCGAGATTTTTTTTGTTTAAGCAACCCCTAATAATACTAAAGAACGGGGATGGGGTATAGAATTTATGTGTAATGTAGGTGCGGACTTCACTGGTTAATTACACAAAATCACCAATAATGATTGGGAAAAGCGAGGAAGAAATATTTTTATTTACTCTTTGTAATTAAAAAGTGCATGCTGGAATTTTACCGCAGAGATTACTCGACGGTTCAGACAATAATAATAAAAATAAATAAAGCTCTACATTTACACCGTTTTTTTCAGCGAGTAAATAAAGACCATTACAAAAATTTACATAATTACAAAGAAACGCCAAATGCGCGTCTTACAAACATGCATAAAATAATTTTAATGCAACTAAATTAAATCCTGCTAAAAATAAATATATTTTTTTAATTATTATAATCAAAGCACACATATAATATAATTATATTTTTTACTTGGAAATGTTTTAATAAAGTTCTTTACAATATAATTAGATGTAAATATTCTTACTTTCGGGTTTAAGTCGCGTATTTTTATAAGTCGTTGCCAACGTTTCGCTCGCCATTGCAGGGAGCATTTTGCTAGTTTAACCGACCTCATATCTTTTACGGTTATCGAGATCCTAATGGTGAGACTTGAAAAACGGACACCTTATATATACAAAATCTTCTTTCGTAATTTTATAAAAATAACCTTAGTTGTTTCTTTCAGCAAAATAAAATTTCTTTGCATTATCTTATTATAAGGCTTACAACAATTTTATAATGACTTTTTTGTCATACCCAACGCGCAGCAATGTTTAAAACAATTTTCAGTAAATACCTGAAGTGAAATAAAATTTTTATATTTATTTTATAAATATATAAACAGCGCAAACTGGATGCTGCAAATTTAAAGATTATTCTAAAAAAAATTTCTGCATAAAATGTACATTTAACATTGGTAATTAACATTGTTTTTAAAATTATGCATTAATTTTTTTAATTTATCCATGTAAAATTAATAAACAAATTAAATTATTATTACAGTTTAATGATCATTTATTTGATAATATATTACTATAAAAAGAATTTGATTAAAATATTTTATTGATATTGTAGCGCAATTTTTTAATTAACGTTTTTGACAGGTGGCAACTTTTTATATATCACCTGGGTTAATTGTAACGCCATTTAAAATATAATTTTATTCTTCTTTATACTTGTTTTGTTAGTTTTTTATAGTTTTCTTCGTTTTCATTTCAACGACATATCACTTCATGCATTCCTGTTTTAACTGCAATGCCTCAACGTAAAAAGAGCTACGTCTTTTACTTTATAACTGTTATTAAATTTTATCTTCGTCATTTTTTTAATATTATTAATTGACACATTAAATTTTTAAGTTACTGCTTAATTATTTAAGCAATATTATTCATAAACCTGTGATTTTTTTATTATTGTGGCTTAAATTAAATAAAATAATTTGCAAAATTCATTCAATGGATTATCAAATTTATAAATTATAAAAAATGTTGACGTCAATATCCTAAGTTGTTTATTAAAGCATAAATTTATATAAAATTTAAGTCCTAAAACAAGCAAAATATTTTATTTTATGAACATCTAGACGCCTTAAGAAAACTTTTTTAAATAACCCGGCGCATTCACCAAAATTGCAATAATTTTAAATTTTTGTAAGGTCTTTAGATAAAGTAAAATATTGTAAAAATGGGTTAAAATCATTAAAGTGTAAAAGTCATATCGTTATTTAGGCATTTCCATAAAAGGCACATGTGGTTTTAAATTAACTCAACAAATTTTGACTTGGATCGCGAAAAGATGTTTGATTTATTGGGCTTAATGAGGTGTTTTATGGAGTAAAAAATTATTTAATATTTCAAAAAAAAAACAGCGGTCAAAAATTAAAAAAGTTATGAGCGTTAAAATTTAAAATTCCTACTTTTCAGTTCTAAATTGGGCTTATTCTCATAAAATTACCAATATTTGTAAAAACGATTACGCTTAATCAGTAATTTTGATAGAACCAGTGAATTTTTTTTAAGGCTGTACCACAAACAAGAATTTTGATTAATTTAAAATTCAAGCTTTTGCGACCTGAGTCGATTTCAAGAAAAGAAAGTTTCTTTGGCGTTTGCACAAAATCAAAATCGGACGAATTTTACACAAATACAATGTAAAGACCATTTTCAAATCGGACTCCAAAATTTCTAACTTAACAAACAATGTAAAGGACAAAATTCTTTTTTAAAATCCCGGAATTTATCAAGTCACAACTTAAAAACATCGGCGGCTTAATTATTCCGTTTTTTCGTCGTTTATTACCAATTCATTTCCATCGCACGATGTCGTCTGCGTAGATGCGTATTTGGTAGGGCTTTCTAAAAATGGTACCTTACTTGTTGAAATCACCAGTCACATATTGCAGGGCAAAATTAAATAAAAGAGCCGACAATGGCTCTAATTACAACATCGTCAAGAGAGCTATGAGAATAAACTTCTATGAAATGTCAATTACTTTAAGGCCCTAACCATTTCCTACCTTACTATCAAACGCTTTTCGAAAGTAAATGAATAAGCAGTACAGATCCCTGCATTATTCTCATTGTTATTTTCAATTCTCAAGAAATATGTGCAACTTAATGGACGCATAAAAATATTAGTGCAAAATTATAATAGAAATGTCCTTTGCCAAATTAAGGTATTATATTATCAATTAATTAAATAGAGTATAAGCTACAGTTTCGTTTATCTCTTCTTATTTAATTTATTAATTTCATATTTTATTATTGGGGCGCATATGTCGGAGAGCGCCACTGTCGGGGCGCTCGTGTCGGGAAGCGCTTCTGTCGGGGCGTTTTTTTCGGGGCGGTTTTGTCGGAGCGCAATTGTCAGGTAACCCTACCAGGATATAACATTGCTGAACATTGCTCCGACAAAACCACACTGACAAAAACGCCCCGACAGAAGCGCTTCCCGACACGAGCGCCCCGACAAAGGCGCTCCCCGACATATGCGCCCCAATAATAAAATATAAAATTAATAAATTAAATGAGAAGAGATAAACGAAAGTGTAGCTTATACTCTATTTAATTAATGGACATAATTTTGCACTAATATTTTTATGCGTCCATTAAGTTGCACATATTTTTTTTTGGATGCTTCTTGTCGCCTTTTCTTTTCTATTTCATCTAGACATCTCTTAGTAGGAGTATGTAAGACACAGTACCAATAAAAACAAAGAATTTTACATAACTCATAATTATATATTATTTAAATTTTATTGTTGGGCGCATATGTCGAGGAGCGCCTTTGTCGGGGCGCTCGTGTCTGGGCGTTTTTGTCGGGGCGCTCTTGTCGGGGCGCATTTGACGGGTCACCCCTGGTAGTTACCGCAGCTCGTTTTTTCCCTTCTTTTGTGCCTAAGAAATATACTTTTCTGGTATTTTTTCTTCTTTCTGTATCATGTATATTAGTGCACGGAGCCTGTGTTGGGTACATTTTTAGCTGGTTTTTAGATTTTTTCTGTAATTCCATCTTTATCTGATATTTTTACATTCTTACATTTTTTCAATTGCTTTTGCTTTCGCTTATGCATAGTTCTTCGATGTTCGGTTCGGCTATGGTATACAATTCCTTCGTTTTTTTCGTTTCTTCTTGGCGGCCCACAATATGATATTCGGTGAAATATTGTCCCCATTTTGCTCTTACTTCTCTTTGTTGGGATAGAATTTTTTCATTCTTATTCTTGCAAAGTTTTTAATTTTAGTTGGTATTCTTTCTTTGTCTATTGTTATGTAAAAGCATTTAACTTAATGCTGGTTGTAGTTTCTTTCTATTTCTTGCATTTTGTTGTTTATCATTTCTCTCTATGTCTTTCGTATCAATTTCTATGCGATTTTTTTTCTTATTTATATGTTTCCGTATGTCCGTTTCCCTTTGGAGCATTTTTTGGCAAGACATTGCTTTTGTCATAGTTTTTCACATTATTTATCAAACCAGTAGGCATCTCCCACATTTCTCTTCGTCCCGATTATTTCTAGAGAAACTATCCATTAAGTTCTCTATTTTGATTCAGCCTTCGTCAATGCTTTTAATTGCTGAATGTAGTTAGGTGTTTTTAATTACTGTTTTGTTTTATATTATATCCCATGTAGTTATTTTCTTTTCTTTACACTTGCCTGCATTTGAGTATCGTTTTGTCTCAGTATCTCTATAACTAAGAAGTGGTCGCCATCAAAATTTGTTTCTCTATTTGTACATACATTTTAAATTAAACAGCTACCACAATATTTTATTTTAACAAAACAAAATCCATAACTAACATATTAAAGAGAAGCTAACGGTTACCTAGCTACTAATCTATCAATAAGGTCTCCTATCTTGCAAACGAGATTTCGTGGCAATTTTGATTCCATCTAATTTGCAATAGAGAGTAAATTTTGTGATGGTAAAATGTTAAAAAATGAAACACCTTCCTTCTTTATATGATGTTATTAATTTTATAGCAATAACAAATGATACAGTGCGCCAAGAGATTGAACCTGGGATTAAAACCTTAATGCTTTACTACTGCGCAACAAATGAATTTTTATTGATCCAATTTTAAAAAGACTTTTATTTATAAGAGGTATTTACATATAGTTTATATAAAATAAAAATTCTCCTGAGAATTTATTGTGCTTTAAGAATGAAGTTGAGGAAAAAGTAATTGATGAAAGGTTTTGATTTATTCTAGCATTAAATCTACAATATGCAGTGAGTAATTAATTTTAAGATCAATATTTAAAAACGTTCCAAGTAAAATTTCGCGTCCAAACTGCATACTAAATGCGAAACAATTTTGATACGACGACGGAGCTTTTGACAAAATCCCGCGCGCTCACACATGAAGCATTATTAAAGCCATTACGTTACTAAAGCTGAATAGTTCGTGGATATAATAAAAGCAAGAAAGATATAAAACCAATATGAAACGCTTTTTTTTGGAATGAGCAGGATTGTTTAAAGTTCCTATAGGAGCAAAGCAGATTAACGAAGCTGATAAGTAATGCTTACTATCCTTAACCTTTCATATCGCACACAACAAATGTTTCACATAAAAATGAAACAGAGAAATTACGGGCATACGACAAAGAGGACGCATATCGCTCTAAAAATAAAAGCTTCGCTAAATAATAAATAGCAATGGGCTATTTCGATTTTATGGCAGATATTTCCGCAACCAATCAAATATATAGCTCCCTTATTACTAGGTATATCTCGTGTCTACACAAATAAAGTTATAAATAAATAAATTATCTTCGTAAACAAAACGCAATTATTATTATTTTCCTGTGAAGTTTTTAACAGTCAAGATTTTTATAAATTATTATTGGACACACGTATATTTTAATCAATACCTAAAATAACAACATCTAATTTACATGTAATTCGATCAAACAAATTTTATGCACAAACGGATACGCATAATAAATATAATTTACATATCTCCATACAATGCTGATCGACATAACCGTTACGTTATGTACTCACATTACGTATGAAAGAAATATACAAAACTCCACAGCTCAAGCTTGAACACGAAATGAAACAATTCTGCCAGTGTAAATAAAGATAATTAAATATAAAATTGAAAAATATAAGCGAACAAAAAAAAAAAGAAGCACACAAACGAAATAATATCTAAAGAAATATTTATGCGATTAAACAAACTGAAAAATGTGAAAAATACACATATTTTGTGTTGCTTACTAAAAAAATGATATTACGCAAAATTAAACTGAGAAATAAATTTCCATTCCTTCCTATTATATTTAACCAATCGTTTGTGCAATGTTTAATACACTAGGGAAATATTCAAATTGCGCTTTTTATTTAAAATGCCTTTAAGAATAAAAGGAAAGAAACTAACCGACATCAATTGAACAAAAATCACCACCATCGAAAAACTGAATGTAAAATCACAAAATTTAAACGTTTCTCCCCCTAAATTATCCACTAAAACATATAAATCACCCTAAAAAAGTAATTTATTTTTAATTTGTGACCGCATGTGGGTTAATTAGAATGCAGATGACTATTTTTTAATTAATTAAAGATTAGACGCGCATCACGCCAAAAATTTAAAGCCATTTTTTTCAGTTATGTAAATATTGTAATCTCGTGCGGTTATCTTTTTAACAAATGGCACGGCACTGCTTTTTAATGTTTCTATCGCTCCATTCGCGTTGGTGCGAAAATATGAATATTTATTTATTTATTTATTATTAAAGCGTATACGTTCGTGCTACATTTATGCGTGCATTTTCGTAATGAATCAGAGTATATAAAGCACAAAAGGATTATCCCTTTTTGAGCTACGTAGATCCAACCAAAGTGCTGGAACTTTTAACGCACAACATAAATATTTTCAGGGGGAAAAATATTTCTGAAAATTAAAGCATACCCATACTTTTATTAGCAGATAAATATTTTACCCAAAATTTTGTTACATTCTTTGATCTTTTGATTTAATTAATTTTATTTTTTTTAATGGCTCTTAACCACATTTATTTACACGAATACATGAAATATATTACCGTAGCTGTGAACCACTAATTTTCAAGGTAGTAATTATAATACTCTTAATTCCTGCCCATTTTTTTGATTAAATTGAAACAATCTACACAATTCGCAACGGGACAATTCAAAGCGGAAAAGTAGAAATCGACAATTGATAATTTTGAGTAGAAAATTTGGAGTTGATAATTTTGAGGAGACAATTTGGAGTGGATAATTCGAAGCGGATATTTTGAAGCGAAAATTTTGAAGCAAAAATTAGAAGAGGGAAAATCCGGAGCTTTTTGTTTAAACAAAATTTGTTTCATAGCAAACACCTACATATCTACAAATTTTTTCAAATTCTCGTAAAATGGAGCTAGACGCTCATCTAACCAGTTGCGCACGAATGTTTCCACTTGATCGTTGATCTAAAATTGCTTACCCCAAGTGATTCTTTCAGGGATCCAAACATGTAAAACTAGCATGGCGTTAAGTGCTATAGGGTGAATGTTCAAGCGTTTCGCAGCACACTAGTTTGTGTTTCTGTGTGGCTCGTGGTCGTGGAGAAGCAACGCTACCGTTTTTTTACCGATACCAAAGCCTAACTTAATTCGGGAGGCCGCAGTCATGGGCTGCTTTGATGGTATGATGTCCATGTAAAAAATTTACTAGTAGAACCCTCGCCACTTAATACACCATAGCTCGCACTCTTTTCGCAGACAATAGAGTTTTGGGTTTCAGGAGGTTTGCTTCACCTCTTCCTAATCCACTTCATGCTTACACGTTTTTATTGCGGGGTGTAATGATGCATCCATGTCGCGTCGCAGGTGACGATTTTATGTGAAAAAGCTTTCCCTTCTTCGTCAAAACAAATTTGAAGCAAATGTAAAATGCGAACTCGTACAGCTTGTTAATCATAATTCAACAACTTTGGAACCAAACGAGCTCTAAGCTACAACTGCTTTATGTTGACTAACCAACCTCTTCTGGTCGTGGAGAAGCAACAACAAATTTACTAATAGAACTTCCGCCACTTAATACACCGTAGCTCGTACTCCTTTCGCAGACAATAGAGTTTTAGATTTCAGGAGGTTTGCTCCATCTTTTCCTTCTCCACTTCATGCTTACATGTTTTTAATGCGGAATGTAATGATGTACCCATGTCGCATCACAGGTAACGATTATAAGTGCAAAAGGTTTCCCTTCTTTCTCAAAACTAATCTGAAGCAATTGAAAAATGCGAACTCGTGCAGCTTGTTAATCATAATTCAGCAGCTTTAGAACCAAACGGGCCTATGCTACAACTGCTTTATGTTGGCTGAACAAGTTCTTCCGAGTGGATAAGCAACATCTCGCGGATGGGACAGTCCCGTCTTTTGTATCAATACTGAAGCTTAACTTGATTCAGCAGGCCGCAGTTGTAGGCTGCTTTAATAGTATAATGTCCATGTAGAAAATTTACCAGTGGAACCCCCGCCACATAATACACCGTGGATCGCACTATTTCCGCTGACAATAGAGTTTTGGGTTTCAGGAGATTGCTCCACCTTTTCCTCCTCCACTGCATGCTTACACGTCTTGATTTTGGGGTGTAATGATACACTTATGCCGCCTCACAGGTGATTTTATGAGCAAAAGCTTCCTTCCTCATAACAAATTTGAAGCAATTTAAAAATGCGAACTCGTGCAGCTTGTTAATTAATAATCAGCTGCTTTAAAACCAAACAGGCTCTAAGCTACAACTGCTTTATGTTGACTGACCAAGTTCTTCCGAAATTTGAAGCCAAGGAACACGTGCAATGTTTTCATTAGCCATACTGGCATAAGAACTACGAGTATGAACTTGATTTTTAACACGTGCCCTGCTTGAATTCGTTGCTCAAAACTTTCACTCTTAACCATTCCTGAATTTTGGCTGTAGTCTGAGGTTTCACAATTTTACGTGTATGGAATTGTTTAATTTTGCATTGCTTAATAGGGACGGATATGATCTTCTTGCTCATCGTAAGTGCTACTACATGAAGTACAAGACAGGCCGGTTGGTTTGCTCTAGACGTCTCCACCTAATTACCTGAACTACAGAATTACATACAAATACTCTCCTTATACTCAACCAATAAAGGCTCGTTTATATTTGATTATCTTTTGTATATTACTAAATTAAAGCTTCTCTGCGGGCGTAGCCATAACTTTATAACCAATTACAAAGGTGCGGCCACACTGTGTCGATCGGTAAGTCCAAGCGATATAGCCGCCTGTCGCTCGGCCAACAGGATGAGCCGAACCTAAACCTAGACCAGCGGTCGGCAGACCGCCGCTCCGGAGCCGCATGCGGCTCTTTGCACAGACCTTTGCGGCTCTTTAGACATGAACTCCAATTTCACTTCCATTTATGCAGCTTTATGAAATAGTTCCGTCGAACAAACTTGTGTATAAAGCGTTCTCACCACCACAATA
>JARJDX010047268.1:0-14255 GCA_030264735.1 Gymnusa sp. GC000175 | reverse complement strand
GAATCGCACTCGCTTGGGTGGCATTCTCGAGGCTCAAGCCAATCTTAAAATCCACCAGACCAACAGTCAAGTTTAAGATGCGCCTTTTTAACGCAGCATGCATATCGGTGCTGCTATATTGCTGCGAGGCTTGGGTTCTTACTGAGACACTAGCTAAGAAGCTCGATATTTTTGCAAGGATCTGTTTTCGAATCATGTTGGACATCAGACAAGCGGAAGCTCACATGACGAATAAAGAACTCTACAGAAGAACTGGACAACAACCAACACGCGAAGTCATCAGAGAACGTCAACTTAAGTTTATCGGTCACTGCCTCCGAATGAAGAAAAAAGAGTATACCAACAGCTATTCGCTCTACAAATCGGAAGTCGGTCAAAACCCTGTAGGCAAGCCAAAAGGGACATACTTGCACCAAATGTCGAGAAAAAAGGGCGCAGACAACCACATCGAGCTTACAGCCGACTAGATTGCCAGAAAAGCAACAGAGAAGCCAGAGTGAAATCGTGTTGTCGTGCCTAAAAAGCACGCCTGATGATGATGATGATGATGATGATGTTAATGCCAGATAGTAAATAAAATATGTTAACAAAAACTTATTTTTGGCGCATACTTTAAAATTGTCTACAGTCAAAAATTAAAAAAATATTCTTGGTTAGGAAAAAACACTATTTAAGAGATAAACCTTCATACCATTTTTATTTCTGGTATTTCTTTAATTATTAAAAAATCTTCTTCCAATTTGCTTATATGGAAAGATATTTGAAAACTCTTATATTGGCGATTCAAGCTAAGCAATACGCCCTCTAGTGGAGAAAAATGTATTTCTCCAGTAGTGGTTACTTTATTTAATTCATAAGTGACATATTTAAACGATATTTCAAATTCACCAAACATAAAAAAAACACCCAGAAAGGAGCCCAGCCACAGAAAAACCCAGAAAAAAGCACCAAGTTACCATTATTATAATCTGTCATAACCGTGCTTTACCCATTTAGAGTAATAAAATATGACAGGAAAAATTATTTTGAATCGCCTATAGGAAAAAAATAACTTGCCATGTAAGTTGATTAGAAGAAAGAATTTTTAAGATCAGTCTAAAATTATTATATTTTAAAAAATAATTAAAGTTTTACTATTTCTTACGAAATTAATCTTAACTTATAACCATTAATCCTAACCAAAGCTTGCCTTATTATTATCGTAACGTACCTTTCTTTATCTTTTTTTATAATGGTTAACTGTTAAAGTACTCTTTAAAATTGGTGAAGAAGCGGGAAACCATAAACACAACCTAGCCTTTTATCCATTTCGTATAATGATTAAAAAAATAAAATGACTCTCGAATTGGTGGATGCGCCGGGCAAGATTATTTGCGGAAATTATTTCCGTAGCTGTGTCTTAGGTTATGAACGAAAATGGTCTGTTATATGATTCATTTAGACTTAAGACAACGTTAAATTATATTTTTTGCAGTTTTCTTTAAATAAATATTATTCCTCAAATAATTTTTTAATGTGACAATTGAACAATAAATTTTTTTATTTGTAAAAATTCTTCCACGTGTTTAAACAGTTAATGCCTAAACTAAATTTCAGATAAACAATGTATTCCTTTATAAAATACTAAAATTTCTGAATTCTTCCATTTGGTAGTTAAAAATGTTAATATGGTTACTAGTAAGTTCAACTTTTATCGCAATTTATGAAACTAAGTTTAAAGCTTTTTATTGTTACCAAACTCTAAACCTTTTTATCATAACTCAGCCTTACCTTACTTTTCATTTTTTGTATTAATGTTAAAAAACTCCACTATTGTCGGTCCCAAACCCGGACCAAAAAAAGGATAGAGGAGTAACCACCCAAAAAAAAAAAACTGGGTTCAGCTACCTCTGTGGGGGCTCCTTGTGCAGGGTAAGATCAGGCGAAAGTGGCAAACCTTAATTCTAGAAAAATGGTTGGCGGAGTAAAAGCCGCCTAAAATATGGTAACGATAGCAGGTGGGTCAAGCTAATTCCCTAAAAAATTAAAAAGCTCAAACCCAACCTCGGACCGGAAGGAAGAAACGACAAAAGACACAAGTAAAGAAAGAGGATCACGAATTTTGCTACTTGGAATGTACGGGGAATCGGTGGCTAAATAGAAGCGATAATACGTAAAATGTAAAAAAAATAAAAGCGACAAGCTAAATGTTGACATAGTAACACTTACAGAAACGAAAAAAAATTAAAGGGAGACTAAAATAACTGGAAACTACATACACATATTCAGTAAAATTCCTAAGCTCGAAATAGCAACGAGATGTGTTTTCCATGTGATACACAGAACAGAGATAAAATAAGTTGTTGGAGAGAACACAAGTAAATATTAACATCTTTCAAAGAAATATTATAATCCTAGTGGTTGGTATACGCCATATCCGACGATGAACCTCACAAAAAGAGAAATTGAACAACATAATACAAACATTTGGTAAAAACAGGGAGATAATCATATTAGGGGGCTTTAACAGTGGAATTCTCAATCAAAAAGGGAACACTGTAGGACAACCCTGTAGCGAAAATCGACCAAATGACAACAGTAAAAGATTAATAGACATATAACATACAATATAGATAAAGTAACGAACTAAAAATATAAAATAATTTTGTCAACATAAACTAATTTATATTTTTAAAATACTTTTGGGCTCAACACACGTGGAACCTAAAATCAATCATTGACCATATCATAGTTCGAAAACAAAGTAAGTTTCAGGTAGACGACGTTAGAGTCCACACAGACATCATTATTTCGTTAATAATAAAATCTACTTACTATATCACCAAAATAAAACTTAAACAACAAACAACTGCGAGATAAATGAAACAAATACAATTCAGAAATATCAACTGAAATGCCTAACGCATAATTAAAAAACGGTCTCAACGCCCGGCCCATCGGCCGAAATAATTAGGTGTGGCACTCTGGCACTGATAAACTATTTCCAGCTATAGCAGTTCTACTTAATAAATGTATAAATGGATACCCTGACCAGTAGAATGGACAACCGCTCATTCACAAACAATTCCAACTGCTCCAATTACAGAGGGACGTACTTTACCAGCACATTTAGCCAACTAGAACTAGACGGAAGAATTCTAAGCGAACGAAGAAGAAGAGCAAATGGGTTTTAGAGCAGACAGATCTTAGCACCAATAAAGTATATTTAAGAGAATTTGACTTTGAAGGTAAAACATCTGAAAAAATTGGAAGCATTTGAATTATGGTGCTATCGACGCATTCTACGCGTTTCATGAACATCTCACATAACCAACGATCGCATTTGGAATGCATCCACAAGGAACGAGAACTGATTAACATCATCAAAGTCCGGAAACTTTAATATTTTGGACACATAATGAGAGGGCCTAACTCCCAAATGCTACGAACAATACTGCAGGGAAAAGTGGAAGGAAAGAAGTGGATCGGTAGAAAGCAACTTTCGTGGCTACGCAATATAAGAGATTGGACAGGGCGCGGGGTGGAAGAAGTGTTCCAAATGACAGCAGATCGAGAGGAGTTCAGACGGCTCACTCACATGATGATGGCCAATATTTGACAACAAACACGGCACCCAAAGAAAAAGAAGAACAGCATTACAGCCATTAAAAACCTATACGATGAGTCACCTTTACAAATTAAAATGGGAAAGAAACTACCTGTAAATAAAGGACTCGACCAAGGATGTAACGCATTTTAATACATACATAGCACAAGCGTTGCTACAATGGAAAAAGAAAAGCTGACCGATGGGAATTTATATGGGAGGCACATTTCAGCACACCCTGCAATTTGCCGATGACCAGGCCATTATTACAGAGGATAAGATTACAGAGGATATCTGAAATAAGGGTAAGACAAATAAATATCCAAAAGACAAAATATCTCCTACTACCATAGAAGAAACCAGCATCAAATTAACAAACAATGAAAAAATTGAAGTGTGTTCCATATAGGCGAGGTATTTGACTGAACTGTAAACTGTGTAAATGACAACTAAGAAATACGAAGAGAGCAAACCAGGCAAAAAAAAATCTATTAGTGGCCTGAATAGCATATGGTTGGAGAACAGAAGTCGGAAAGCTGAGGAAATAATACATTGACAACTCCATGATAAAAAGCAACCTATTGTACGGAGCGGAGACATGGAGAACAAAAGAGGACAACAAAAGAGGGCTGGATGAGGTTGAGATGAAGTCACTGGGAATATCACGTTTGGAGGGAACCCCAAAATGAGGAAATACGCAGACATATAGGAATAAAAGGGACACTACATGGAACGAAACGAGGGAAAAAACATTTTTGAAATGTTATTAAAATCGCGACCAAATTTTATTTAAGCTAAAGGCATGTAAACAAATGCACGTGAACAACGATAATGCAGAGCTGGTAGCCGCCGTTAGTCGATATTTTTACATTTACTCGATTCCTACGACGAATGGTGAGAAAATAAAATGAATCCGACCAAGAGCGCTCACCACCAAACGACCAATCATGTGCCTCTATTCAGGTGATTACACGTACATTTTTGTATACGCGCGTTTTGTCTTGAACCTGAATGAAGATAAGTCTTTAAATATTTTAAACAAGGCCTACATTTGGTTAAAATTCTCGAACTTTCCATCGAATCAATTTGTTCCAAAGTTTTAAAGAATACAAAAAAGACATTGTCAGAAAATCTCGTGATACATATATTAATTTAAATATTCTAAACTTTGAAATTAAGCATTGAATGTGAAGAGTTTTGTTCACTTTTTTGGTTCATTTGATTTTTTTATAAAGTAATAGTTATGTGGTTATGCTATACTCATAGCTTTTGGATATACCAATAGAAATTGAAAAAAAACGTATTATTAATAGCCAAGAGCTTGATTAAAAATTAAGTTCTTACCTTATGTTCTATGGCCTTAGTTTCTATTTCAGTCTTGGACCATCTTTTGTGAAAAGATAATGGCTGAATGCGATATTCCATATCACGAATCCAATTCTTCAAACATTTAACTTCTCGTTGCACATCTATAATTCAAAATAAAATTAACCAAAATTATACCAAGATTTTGTGTACTTCACCTATAGTATCATCTTGTTCAGAATCTGAAGATTTTAAAACAGATTCCAATGTATCCCACTTAGAATTAAGATGGTCCAGTCTCCAATTTACTTCGTCTTTATATTCCGGGTATAAAGAGATTAAGTGGTTGCCTTGCTCATTGAAAATATTATAAAAGGTGCGCTTCTTTACAAATTTAGCTTTACAATGCTGAAAAAATATTTTTGGTAATGAAAATGTAAGGCGTAATTCAAATGTGCGGTGACCAACAATAAATTTGCCAGATGAGCTATCAAATTTTTTTCAATTATTTATTTATTTATTTAAATTATTTTTTGTCCATAAAAGTTGACAATTTTTCAGTTTGTAATATTATTTTTTAAAACTGTTCTGTATATATTTAATTTATAAGACCATTTGAAATGCATTTTTAAGCACAGAATTAAATGAGAAAGAAGAACTGTACGCCCGTGCTCGTCCATGATTTATAACGTGTACGTGAATTGATTCTTACGAATAAACAAATGACAGTAGATTATGTGACAAATCATTAAAAAATCAGATGTGGCTTTACCTACGAAATAATGCACGACATAATTATTTAGTCCCGCATATTCAAAAGCCATGTCATCAAAGCTAACAGGATTAAGGAAATAGTCATTCAGGATAAATCAACAGGAAGACGTAGTCGAGGCTTATCACCACCCAATCGTTGCAAAGACACTGTTAAAAATTCATATTTAGATGCTAATAAAGAGACCGCTGTACAAACCACCTCAAATCATTAGAGGTGGAAAGGTTTAATAAAAAGATAAATGGAAAACCTTGTATTTCAGCGACTATAATAACACATCTTAGGAGAAGTTTTGAAGAACATAATGAAGCCATTAAAAGTAAAATATTTATCAATTAAAATTAAAATCATATTTTCCATTTATGTAGTTATCATTACGCGCTGCTGTTTTTTGGAACCCAATACTTGGGTAAATATTAAATGGAGGAATATTAAAAAAGTTGAGTTAGGCAAAATAGCAAATGGCATGTAAATGAATTTGCAGAACTAAATCCAATCCTTCTTGTAAATAACTTGTATATTTTTTATGATAATTTTTAGATAAATAAGGTATTGCGTGCAGCTTTTATATAGGAAGAAATTGTCCCATAGCCTCTCCTACCAAATCGCAACTCTCTCAGGGCTACCGAAAGCGGAAGAAATAGTTCATCAAAAAGGGGGCTGAGTATGAAACCAAGTATCTTATCTCCACAAAAACTTATGAAACCAAGAAGTTACGAAAGCTACAAAACAGCTATGGACGGGACAGAAAGATTAATAGGAGAATGGAAATTAAGATTGGTACATGGAATATTCGTACTTTATTGAAACTAGAAAAGATGTAGAAGATTGCGGAGTAGCTCAAAAAATATGTTTGGAAAATAAAGCCTACTAAAACCACGTTAAAGATGAAAAGATAATATTTGGCAAGATCTACAGATATTAGAAGTGAGAAACTGGTTGCACATACTATATAGTAGAAATGGAAAGATGTTGTTAAGATGGTCAATACCCATTTAGGGCTGCAGATAAAGAAATGTTCTAATTTATATAAAATTGGTGAATATAATGCATATTTCTTCTTATATTTATAGATAGAACATGTTGTATGGTTTATAATAATATAATTAACAAAAATATTTCGAAAATACTGCTTTATCGGTAATATTAAAAAAAAACTTTTTTGGATCACCCTGTAACATAAAAATTAAGAAGGACTCAATCACCATCGCCTCGTTTATTTCGTAGTTGTATGTTTGGTTGCCTACGTTCAACAAGCTTTTCAACTTTAAAAAGAATTTGAATTAAAGCGCATGACCTCTTTATGTTCATGTTTTGAAAGATATTAATGTATGAATGAACGGCTCTCTAGCATGCTTGAAAGCGCGAATCACATAAACGACACAGAAGAGTTGGTATTCATAGCACATTCACATCGATTTAAAGAATACAAAATGCAACTTACTGCTCTTAGAGTTTTGTCTGTAACATTATCTTCATGGCCGTAAATTTTTTCCTGAATCCTATTCAACCAGGAATAGAGTTCGGAAAGGTGAGCATAAAATTCCTTCAGAGACCAAGTACGTGAATCAGCACTGAGTTCGCAATTAGCATCCTAATAAATTAAAAAAAAAATACATATACATATGATTTAGTTGTTGATAAAAATGAGGAGAAAGAGAAATAATTAGAAAGGCACGCACATACACGTTTATCAACATTTTAAATTTATTTTTTTAATGTCATTAGAAACATTTACTGCTTAAGTGACAGTATTAATGCCTTTCAGATTTTCCTTAGGTAAAAATCCTAATGCGTCAAATTTAATGTGTGGGCAATGAAGAAATTAATTTATTAAGGTTTAATGTCTGTTTAAAAATCTATGAGATCCTATGACCTCATTAAAAATTAGATGCGTTCTTCGGTTGATCCAAATAAGGTTCTAAATTGAATAGTCATTTGAAATCCACGCGCGTGTGTTAGTGTACTTTTTACAAAATGAGTTGCCGCGTTTAATTTTAAGGCGCGGGTGTTTATAAAAGACAGCAAATGAGGCGTGCATCCTGAAAAGAAAGTTAAACCATCAGGATGACAAATGCCATTAAGGTAATTGTCATCGATTTAAAAGTTGGACGCTTTTAAAATTTAAAAAATATATATTTAAGATGAAAGATCCAAAATATGGTTGTGATCAATTTTAATTCTAAAATAGAATCATATCCTGTTAGTCCGTCTTTAAAGCTAGACAGGATGTGGAATTTTATTTATAACCAACAGGTATTTTCTATGTTAAGGTTCACTGAAAATTCATCATGAAAAAAAAAATGAGTTGAAAGAAATCGAAGCGACTAAAAATATGCGAGTCTTCAAATGTGGTGTACGTTTTTTTTTAAACAAAAACAAGTCGAGAGAGTGAAAAAAAAGTTAAGTGCGCTATAAATACTAACTTGGCAATTGTCGATCAGTTGATTGTCCATAATATAATTATAATTAGCCTCTAATATGGCCGACCAGAACTCATCTTTCTGTTCACTCGCAGAGCTTCCCCAAGACAGTCTTTTATTTGATTCTTTTCTTTTCTTCTTCAAGCTATTGAATTCCCTTGGTTTCGTTGCATTCCTCTCGGGTGTGTTGGAAATCGGCAGTGATGAAAGCGAGAAACTGGATTTCATCGCAGAATTTTCAAAATCTAAAATAAAATGAAAGTGTTTAATTTAAATAATAATGCAATTAAGTAATATCGCATATTATGCAAAACTACATATATTTACCACGCCTAATTATAAATTAACATAAAACAAATATTTTACAAATTAATTAAAACAATTATTCGCCACAAACATAGTTGAATTGTCTTAACTAATTACTTTTAGAATAGATGCTTAAAATACCAGTACGAGTGTGGAAATAGAAAATTATATTACAGCCCTTTTAACAGTTCAAGGACAGTTCTGCGAATAGCACGAAACGACAGAGCATATATTAGATTGATTTACAATTCGCAGCTAAGGCGCAGGAATATTTGCTATCCTTTCTAAGAACTTTATGATATTATGTTCTTTAACACTTGTAATTTGTTATTCCATAACGTGCGTAAACAAATATTTCCTGCCAATACGCAACCAAAATAAACAATTATCCTCCCAACGCTTTAATTAACCATACAACTATTACGTCACGTCCTTAACTATGTATTTAATCTTTAGAGCCAGCCAAACCGTTGCCGCAATGACAATTTTATTACCTGAACAATCAACAAAACCACGGGAAGAACAAAGAATGATTATGGGAAATGAAGAATGTAACCGGAATTAAAATGCTATAATACCACATGAAGAAACTTTTAGGAAAAAATATGTTTCTAATTCACATACAAAAACACAGATTTATGTAATTTATTAATTAAGATTGAACATTTCCGATGGATCAAATTTCGTATACAGGTTTTGGCCCATACTCTTTCTTCCTGGTTAGTACATAGATGGTATATTTATAATACAGCATTACGTAGGAACGTATTACAAATGTTATTAAATTATGTGTAAGATTACTTTACAATATATCTATTATTTTAGATTTTAGCTATATAATTATTTTGAAAAAAAAATCTTACTGCGTGTTTTAAAATTAAATAAATAAATAAATAAAGTATCATTCTTTACATTAAATTTAAAAATATATTTCTTAAATTAAATATAGAAGAATGTCTATTACGCTTGGCGTCTTTAGTCTCTAAGACGTGAAGAATTTAGCAGTTAACATCAATTACACGCAACGAATTTAGGTGCTGCCACACAGAGTGATTTTTTCGACCCTTAATAGCAAGTTACTTCGTTAACAGTTGCAATTATATTCTGCTAATTGCAGGTAGAACCTCAATATGCGATTAAATAGTTTATTTTATTTTTTTAAAGGGAGAAGAAAACATAAAACCTAATTTATACTTTTAACACTAGTAGTAATTATTATAAAGTATGTAATAAAAACACCTTAATTCTTCTTTGCTTGCTGCAAATACAGCCCGCGATCAGATCCGGCATGATAGTATCCCGGGCCTGCTGCATGAAATATGCAACAATTCATATATCGTGTTATTTCTCGATTTGCTAATAATAATTGTTGCGAAGGTTGACGCAAAAATGTGGGGGATGTAAATTTTATGTTTCATTATCTACCTAATCAGGCTGTTATTATTGACATGTTTAAAATAAAAGTAAATATCAATTTGTTTTAATTTTTCGAATTTTGTCAGTTCTATTTTTTCATATTTTTATTGAGCAATTTAGTCTTCTTCAAATATGTTATATTTTCAATTTGCAACTCTTAAACGTATCCGTTTAATTAGGATTTAATTAGTGATTTGTTTTTGAAAATACAAAAACTATTTGTTATAATTTTTACCATTTTGATATCTTTCATACAATTTTTAAAATATACTTTACACCTTGACGAAGAAGGCCTCCCTTCTGTTTTAAATGCATTTAATATCAATTTTGTAATACTGGACCACATTGGGGTCTAATTATTATTATTTTTTAAATAAACGTAAAAACATAAATACTACTAATTTTATTTTTTTTATTTTTTGAAATATTGTTTAAGGAGCATTAAATTTTGTTTTTTTTAATGCATTATTTTAACAAAATTCAACCCTTAAATTTATGCACTAAACCAGGCTTTAATTATTGAAAATTTATAAAGTAAAGTAAACAATCAACTTATGTTATATTTCCAAATTTTGTTATCAATTTTATTTATTTTTAAATATTCTTTTAGATTTTTAAAGAATCATATATTCTGCTTTAGGTGCATACATTTTCCAAATTCTTCTTCTTCTATTATCTAGGCATAGTTGCCAGTTTTTTTTCAGTGAATAAGTAAATCGGCCAATTTCTTTCTTGGCTTACCCAGAGATCTGTATCCTACTGTGGATTTATCGCCGGCTATCTTTACCAGTCTGTTAGCATCTATCCTATTTATGTGTTTATTCAATTCTTCTCTACGAAAGTCCATCAAACTGTTGATGTCTGTGACACCGCAAGCGTTTCTAACTTCTTCGTTGCGGGCTCGGTCTCGCAGTGTTTTATCGTCCACCTTTCTTAGTATTTTCATCTCGGTTTCTCAAGCATCCTTCCTTTCCTGCTGGTGTTGGGTAGTGTTTCCGCGGCGCAGGGATGTGTTTGTTGCGCAGAATGTTATTGAAGCCCCCAGCTATTCTGTTTGCTTTTGCCGTCTTGGACTTCTTCAATAAGTTCAATCATTCTGGAGATCAGTACGCCAAGGTAGTTAAATGATCATACTTGCTCTATTATGTTACCATCCAGTTCTAATTTGCACCTTATCGGTTCTGGTCCATACATTTGGTCATTTTTGCAGATATTTTTATATTGTAGGTTTTGGCAACTTTGCTTAACTCATGTAGCATCCTTTGCAAGTCGTCTCCGTTGTCGAATAAAGTGCGGCATCGTCAGCGAAACAGATGAGCTTAGACTATCTTCCTGCCTGATTCCTATTTAGGCATTCATTGACTCACGGGTTTTATTGTTGACTTTTGCTTCATATGTATTATTTGCATAGATGCGTTCTATTGTTCCAATTATATCCGTCGGTTCTTTTTTGGAGTAGATATAAACCGTCGGGTAGTCTCATACTTTTTTAAAATCAACAAAGCATATGAATGTTGGCCTATTAAACTCAATTGCTTTTTTTGAGTTTTCTTATTATGAAGATCGCGTAGGTGCATGATATGTCACGCCTAAAGCCCCGTTGTTCTTTTGCTAGCATCGTTTTTTCATGATTTTATTCGCAATTATTTATGTGATAAGTTTTAGAGTTGTGCTCAATAACGTTATACCTCTAGAATTGGCGGGGTTTGCATCTTCGCCTCTTTAACATTACCATAAGTATGCTCTTTTTCCCTTCTTTTAGTGTTTGAGTATTATTTTGCTTAGCAATGTCATTTGTTCGGCCAAAGTTGTTTTCCCATCTTTCAATAACTGGTTGCGTATTTAATCCCTTCCCGCAAATTTTCAGTATTCAAGTTTCCGGAGCGCGTTAATGACGTCTTAAGGTTCTATATTGGTGACTTTACATGCTTTTATTTGTTGTATATTTTGCTTGGTATTAGGCGTGTCTGCATTATTATCTTCGTATAGCGACCAAAGATATTCTCTGCGTGAGTAGTCATTTATGTGTTCAGCTTCTAAACATTTCCTTGTAACTGCTGCCCTTTGTCCACTGATAAATCTCCTTATGACTTTTTGTAGCCCAAAGAAATCATTCTACATTTGTTTAAGTTGCTTAATTTTATTTGTTATTGTCAATATTTCGCTGTTCATTTCAGGAAACCTTGATTACAAAATTACGAAAGAAAAAAAATTTATAGATTCGCCCTCTTCTCTGCAAAAAAACCTCTAATAGTTAAACATTCTATCGCTTTCGCGGACGTCATATTCCTTTGGCTTTAATCACCCTGTCTTTTGCCATTCGTGTGGCAATTCTATTGTAGTAATTTGATTTTTTACCCAATCATTCATGATATGCTTATTTGATGTCAGGGTTTCAAATTCTATCTCCAAGTGTTGCCATGCTCTTCAGCTTTCATCTTGAAGCAAAACACTGGTTTACCTTTGGCGGCGGCACGGAGGCTCAATGGTTATCCTACGAGCTTTTTATTGCGTATAGAATTCATTTCTGCTATTTCTAACATGTTATATGTTCTTGTTCTCTGGTAAAAAAATCTGTTTGTAGCATCTCTTCGTAAATTTTTATCCATAGTCAATAGAGATGATTTTATTTTTATTTCCAAAAAGCGATGTCGTTCTTAACATTTCCTCATTTTTTATAAACCTAACGCACATGAATACGAATCATCCTGTATTGAATGGTTCCATTCATTAATATTTTATTAAATACCTTTCATCGTGTCACGTAAGATCAACCAAAAATTATTCCGCGTATCAAATTGATATTTTATTTAAATGATTTCTTTTGTTATATCCTCTCAATTCTGGGAAGTTATATTGTTTAAAATATAAATGATATAAAATGCAAATACTCATAATTTTTTCAATTAAAATGAAATATGAAAATAGACTGCGGTCGTTAGTCCTTTGGCAAAAACTGTGTTTGTTGTATGTGTGTATGTGATTGTACCAATAAATTTATTGTTATTATTATTTAAATTAACAACATTGTTTAAAGAAATATAAATATACATTTGGGTTATGTACAATACTCAACGTTACACCTAAACGCTTAAATTAACATTTTTAATTCTTCGCTTTGCATACTTTTTATTATCGTTTTATAATAAGAAATGAATCATTTTAAGTTCTTTATGTATTCTTTGGTTACAAGAATTTATAGTTACGACTACACATATATAGAATTCAACGAAGCGGGGGACTTTTCTTAATTTAATAATTCAATTCAAGTTGTTACAAAAAAAGAGTTAATACTTTTTTATTATCAAGTATTTTTAGAGTAATGAAGAAAACATAAAAAATATATACAGTCTAAAAATGGTATTTCCTTTATTTCCAAAATAATGTGCTTCTTTAAGGTACACTACATTTAATTTAAAGTGTATATTGATTTTTCCCGTTTACCGTCACCACACCTATTGAAAGTCTGTTCCTCTTCCATACTGCGCTCCACCCTGATCTCACTTATGATTCCAAAATCTTCTTAGTCGCCTTTTTAGCACTAATCTGGTCAAGCGCAAAGAAAAGGGGTAATCGTCATGGATCAAGATACCAAATATCTTGAATCCTCTCATTAACCCGCTTCGCAAGAATTAAATGGAAGACTAGGCAAGCTACTTTAAAATGGAGCATGTAATTCCGGAATAATTCTCTAATTATTCTAGTTAAAGTCTTTTAGATAACCAGCTTCAACATATAGGACTTTGCAGTCACAGTACCAACAAGGCTTCTCATATGTAACATCTTAGACCTAGACCACTCCTACGTAAGAATAAAATGGAAGAGGAGATTTTGACATACGTTCTTTCTGTACAATTTTATAATTATTCTAAAAGAAAGTATTTCTGTAAGCAGATAATTTTAGGCTTAGTGTGTTCCCACGTCAGCGTTTTAGGCATGAGTGCTCTTGGGTCAGAATTAAATGGAAGAGGAGACAGACAATTTTGTCATTCGATATGTTGTTTCTGTAAAATCCCTTAATTATTTTAATTAGAGCCTTTCATAATTCAAATTATTCAATGCTCCAAGGCCTTGGAACAAACAAACAAGGACTATGGACAAAGAAACTGATCCCTTCAGTAGAACCCTGGCTAGAAAGAAACCATGGAAATGTGGGGTACTACCTTACACAACTTATATCTGGACATGGCATATTTAACGAATACCTATGTCGAAAAAAAAGAAAAAGCTCGCCAACATGCGGATACTGTACGGAAGAAGACACTGCTGAAAACACCTTTCTCAACTGCGCCAGATGGATAGAGGAAAAAATGCAGATAGAGAAAGAAGGGAAGAAGGAAATCAAGGCGGAAAATATTGTCCATGTAATGCTCACCTGCGAAAATAACTGGAAAGCGGTAGAAAAGTGGTGTACCAAAATATTAAAAAGGAAAGAAAGAGATGAAAA
>JARJDX010047254.1:0-10253 GCA_030264735.1 Gymnusa sp. GC000175 | reverse complement strand
AATTTATAAATTTGAAAATAAACTATAATATAACAGTAGTTTAATTTTTTGTAATTTTTTAAGAATATGGTGTTAGCCACTTTAAAGTTTAGATTAATAATTAGGTTTGTATCTGGTCCCAAGTGGAAACCAGGACTTTAATTGCGCCATGATTAAACTGCTTAAAGTCTATGTCCTTTGTTATCCCTGCGCAGGATCTCTGCACATTAAAATAAGTTCTATTACATTATATGAGCATGAGCTTTAGCTAGGCTTATACAAGTAGGATTTATTTGTATGTACACTTCAATTATAATATTATCGTATAGGTTTTCAATCAAACAAATTTATTAATAATTTATAGTTACATTTATGTTAGTTAATGCTACAATTAGTTTTACAATCTTATAAAAAATAAACACTTAACATATCTATTCAAATAACTCTTAACTCTTTAGAATATGCATCCAGTAAAAAATTATAAAAATAATAAATTTACGTCCTTCTACCCCATTTAAAATAAACTGTCACTTGAAGGTTATAAAATATTAAAAAGGCAGTAACTGAAAAAGGGTTTGGAATGATCGCACAATGTCCAGCTCATAGATAGGGTTCATAACCCCGCAGCTGTTATCTCGTAAGGGACTCATTCGGGACCTAGTCACGATCTCCAAGGGGCCTGCTTCACCACCCTTATTAGCCCACTGCATCCCTCTTCATGAATATTATGCTAGACCGTGTGTCTGTTATTATTTTACAGACTTGCTCTTATTATTATATGATGAAAATTTCAAAGCGGACATGCAAACTCTTATTACACCCATCTAACACGACACAAACGGTATATGTTTAATTTTTATTATTATTTTTACAGCCTTCATTTGCATACTGCTAACGAAATTATACACATAATTATTTAGAAAAACCTTGACCCTTGACCTATATTATTCTAATTACTGCAGTTACAAAAGAAACTTTATTATTTATATAGCATGAAAAACTAATTAAATTAAAAAAAGTACCTAACAATTTTACTTTTTAAAATATTTTAAAATTTGATTAGAAAATTCTTCTAGTAAATTAGTTAATGATATTTTATTTAGGCTAAAAAAATGTTCACTGATTACTTTGCTGTAGATTTCAAAAAAAAACTTAGGAAAAGCTTTTTATATTACAAAAAAAACGTTTAACCGGTTATGGGGATGCTTTTAGGGATTTGGAGGAACGAGTAAAGTGCTAAAATGACCAGCAGAGGTTATATTCGAATAAATGCATACGAAAGGTATTCGTTGTCCATTCCCGAGAGGATATTTTATCCTGCTAATAAACGTTTATCACAGTTCGGTTTTGTTAACCAATCTTGTATAGGTTTGATAACGTTTTTGGTTATCTAATGCGGTGTTTTCATTGTGGAGATTTTTCCCTACCCTTTGCATTTCAATTCGGTATTTTGGATTGAATAGTGTAGCCAATGTGCACATAAAGTTTTGCAACGCGTTGCTGACAACGCGAAGTACAAGCCGTTTTGGAAATACTTGATAACTTTTTCTCGTTGTTGAATAGAAAATATATTTTGTTTTGTAAAAGAACAAAACAAAGTTTTGTCACTAATAGTCTAAAAAACGTAAAAAAAATTAATATTTAAAATTATTGGAATAAATTTAGTATATATAAATACTATTTACTTTATAGTTTAAACAAATTTAACTGGAAGAAATAACTTGATAGTGGTCTGCACTTAAGATCAGAACACTCACAGAACTGGTCATGGTCTATGCGCCAACAGTTTACAGCTCAAAAAACATGGAGTGACGTCACTGTGATACCACATGATTAACACGAATTTTATTTTTTACCTATACCCTCCAATGTGAAATATATAATCTATACCCTACAAGAACTTGAACCCCTCTATATTTTGAAACCCTTGTTTTTTATTTTGGCATCGCCACGTCCAATCGTCAATAGAAAACAAACGTCTATATCTCAAAATACAAAGTCAAATAAAAAATTTTCTAAATATTTTTTGTAGACCGTCTAATAATCCATATAAGAGTCTCATTGCTCGACGACGCCCAAGCAATTCATTCCACCACGATTTTAATTTGATTTTTTTATTAGTTATTTATATATTATGTAGTTTTGTAGATACGCTATTCAATACCATTACATCGTTATTTAGGTTTTCTCTACATTATAGATAAATCAATTGTATTTTTGTTAGTTTGAATTTTGTAAAATAATAAAATATCATTTTGGTAACAGAGATAAATGGAATGCAAAAAATCAAATAAAAAATATCATTTTTGGAATTATAAAAGGGATTTACAGTATTAATTGCTATAGATTTAGCAGATTATTATTATTATTGTTAAGTAAGAAAGTAAAAAATATATTGGATAAAATCCCTAAAAATTGCTTCTTCTCTTGTCTGCACGTTCTCAAACCATAACTATACTGTTCTCTTTTGTAGATCTTTTGATGAACTACAAAATTTATGTCAATTATATTTGTAGTTTTCAAGATATCGCCGATCTTTAAGCACCCCGACACCAAACGGGGTGTCATGAAAAACTATATCAGCATCAGGTAGACCTTTAAGCTTTTGACGTAAAATTTTTACTTTACGAAGCAGCTGAAAGTATAGTAATCGCAAAAATTTTCGAAATCAAGATTTTTGCGGAAATATATGTTTTCGACTCCCCTCATTCAGAAAAAGTTGTTTTCCAAGTGGTGTCTGTCTGTGTTTCTGTGTCCTCTCTACCTAGACAACTAAACTGATATGCCTGGAAATTAATATTAAGCTATTAACAAGAATTAGGAGGTGTCAGTGACTTTCGGAAATAGTAGTTTATTGATTAGTTTTTCCGTTTTTTTTTTGCAAATATTTCAAAAACTATAAGGTTTATTGAAGAAACATAAGAGTACAAAACTGTTTAGAATTAAATTTGCAACAAATTCATTATTATAACAGCAAAAACCTCATAAAAAGGAAGTACCCCACCCTTGCGGCCCGGAACGTCAGAACGCTGAAAAAAACAGGCAGGTCGCACGCAGAAAGAAGAACAGGCCTCATATCCAGCAAACCTCACCGCTTAGGCATTGACATTGCAGCCATTGGCGAGACTCGGTTCTCAGATGAAGGCAACCTTACTAAGGAATATTATACCTTCTACTGAATAGGAAACCCAGAAGGCTGCAAGAAAATATACGCAAATTATTTTTAATATAAATATTAAAAATAATATTGTGAACATACTGGGTCATGCCCCTCGGGGCATCTCTAAGCGTCTAGTGACCTTAAGATACCAAATCACTTTGATAAGCGCATATGCACGAGTCAAAGAGGCATTTTACACAGACTTTATAAAACTTTTAAAGGAATACCTCAGACAAAGCGCATTGTCTTACTCGGAGACTTTAATTCTAGAGTAAAAAAAAGGCAAAACTCTGGCCTGACAGTCAACAATACAATACTCCGAAAAGGGGATTTTTTTAAGGGTACGGCGCGACATCCCATATCGAAACACTCTCACTTATTAGACTATATATTCGTCCATAAGCAAAACCTGAATGAAGTTACAATAAATAAAGCTATTTTTGACGCAGAAAGCTGGACTGACCATCGTATTGTCGTCTTAAAAATAAAAATGGTCCATCAAACAAAATTTCAAAGACCTACTAAACCAAGCCACCACAAACGCACGAATATCACTAAACTGAAGGACCCAATTACACTTGCCTGCTTCTAGGTAGAAGTTAAGCTACACCTCTCAGCAGCAACAGACAAACAACTCAATTTTGAGTACTACTGGAGCCTCCTGAAAAAGATAACTCAAGACACGTGTAAAAGCGTCCTAGGCACTACCAAAGAAACTAAATGACTGGTTAAAAAAAAAACCTTCATCCGTGAAATGGTAAATCGAAAACATCAAGCCCACCAAGCGACGCTTCAGAATCTGAATGACCTCCCTAAAGGCCAAGATATTTCATGATACTAAGTATCAAGTACAACGAAACCTCAGAAAAACGAAAGACGCTTGGTGGAAAGACAAAGCAAAATAAATTCAGTCGTATGCGGACACCCAGGAGTTCAGGAATTTTTACGAAAAAGTTAAAGCAGTATTTGAATCAAAATAACATAGCTAAGGCCTTGCGCGCAGGTTGCTTACGGAGTCATTCCAAAGCCAAACATGCATAAGGTAAGGGTGCCTCTTAGCTGCCGTACTCTTAAACATCTTCACAACAGCGATATCCATCATATTCTACACCATACTACAGGAAAGAAGAATTGGAATCCGATATAAAACTGACGGTGGACTCTTTAACCTGAGGCGGCTCAATCCAAAACACAAATAAAATTTTTAACGAAACTACGGTACGCAGATGATTGCGCACCCCTAGCAGTGTAGTTAGAACAGAAACAAAATACTCTACACACGTTCATCCCTGGGATTACAAAAAACATCACACACAAAAAACTTATTATTAAAATTATGGCCCTTTGGTGCGAAGACCAACATGCAAATAATAGTGCCTCAGGAGAAAACCTAGAATATGTAAGCCTTTTACTTTCATTAACCTTTCTATACACGCGTGTCGGTCTTACAGACCGACGAATTCTTAGTTTGTTTATTTTAAGAAAAATAGACACTTTTGAGTGCTCATAATCCCGATATTTTCTCAAAACTTTGTACGTTTTATAGTAGTAACGTAAAAACCTTGGTAAAAACAACAAGTGTGCATTTGTTTAGATTTTCGGTCTGACAGTCCGACGCGTGTAAATTTGTTATATTTTCGTGTTTGTTTATTTTGAGAAAAATAGACACTTTTGAATGCTCATATTCCCGATATCTTTTCAAAACTTTGTACGTTTTATAGTAGTAACGTAGAAACCTTGGTAATAACAACAAGTTTGCATTTGTTTGCATTTTCGGTCTGACAGTCCGACGTGTGTAAATTTGTTATATTTTTAAATGTCATTTTTAGAATGTTATTTTATTTTTATTTTTGCGCAAATAATAAAATATATGTTCTGTTATCATATNTTTAATTTAACGATTTAAATAAATCTGTAGCATGAAATTTGTTCTTTGTCTAAAGACCTTTCATTTGGTGTTTTTACTTTTACCTGAGCATTAGTAGTTTTCATTTTATTTGCAAAAAAACCCGAACGTTTTGTAATTTCTATTTTACAAATTAGGCGCGGAGCGTCGGGGTGGCTTTCAAATTTGAATTCTCACCTTAATTAACCCCACTCCCAAATTTTTTATGGATCACTGCAAAGCTGATTAAATTTAGAACATTTTAAGCTAAAAACATTTATATTTTAAACCCAATTAGTATGATTTTTGAGTTATTAAGAAAATTACACTTAATTTGTTAATTTCTTCTTATAATTAACGATTTTAATAAATCTAGAGCAAGAAATTTGTTCCTTGTCTAAAGACCTTTCATTTGCTGTATTTACTTTTACCATAGCAGCAATGGTTTTTATTTTATTAGCAAAAATATAAAAAATATAAACTTCATTACACATATGTGGTACACTTTGCATTTTGTTGTTTTCAAATGGTACAACATTTAAAAGTTAGAGAACTCCTTTTTCAGAGGACTTGGGTTCAAATCCGGCTTAATTTATAACTCTAGATTTAAAGTAATTCTTTGCTCAAGGATCATTCGAAAGTCACCTTAACACCTTAACAGGTTGGTCCCGTCCGTGACATAACACCTGTCCAGTTACTCACATTAAGGATTTAAAAATTAGGCTAAAAGTAGACTATATCAACACCCGAAAGCGAAAGCTCTCGCTCAAAAACGAGTTGATACATACACATCAACATTATGCTAAACACCTTTAGTTTCATTAAAAGTATGAAAATCAATAATAACAAAATATATATTCTCCTGGCAAGCTTTTAAATTTAAATTTATCTCATAATAGCTGTTTTGCATCTTATTTAAATATTTCAGAGCTTAGCCCTATGGGATATAATAATTTAAGCACTCATAATAAAATTTATATGAAATATTTATGGAATGGGTTAAAGTTTTATAACACATTTACGATTATTAGCATCTACAAAAAAAAACATCTTAAAGTTACACATTAAGAGGCAAATCAGGACTTTCATCTGAGCTGGCGCATTTATCTAAAATGACCTAGTAAATACCAAAGTTACGAATTTCTGAAAAAGAAAAATTGTCGTAAGAGGAAATTTATTGGAAATGTAATTTTATTAGCTATTTTATGGCCTGGTGAGTGCATTCTGTTCAAATGCTTGGAATGACCGGAAATAAAGCGCTTATCCTATCAAATTCACATTTAAAATAATCGTTTCTTTATTATCAAAGTTACTTTCTAGCAATTTATAATAAACTCATTTATTTGAAACTGTGTTATTAAAAATTACATAAGCGGAGAGTATTTTTCAGGTATGATTTATGCTGCTCTCGTTTTAATTAAAAAAAAATGTTTTTATACCCGAATGTGGAAAAGCTGGGAAAGTAAAATTTAATTAGACCCAAATATTTGTTTGTTTTAGCTTTTATTTGTTGCAGTTTCAGTCAATTTGTATCAGAGGCGAGGATTTTTGATAAAATCCCCGAGGGTGAATATCATTTTGTTCAGCTAATGAACGTGTTTTGTTAAAACATTTCATTTGGCATTTATGTTAGGTTTGCTTTAAAATGGAAGTGTTAGAGAGTTGATATTGATTTCTTTATAAGTTGATTAAATTTACCTTCGTCATCTGCCCTAAATTCAGCTTCGAGCTGCTCCTTGGAGGGTTCTGCCTCAGGTGTAGTGGGTTTGTCCGATTGTTTCATACTTTTCCTGGTTTTATGTCCTCTGAAGACTGCTTGTATTTTCGTAGCTGCCTTTTCTTCGTCAGCACCGTCCTGCACTTCCGACCCAGGTGCGTCTTCCGGTTCAGATCCTGCTTCCGCTTTGACGCTTGTTGACGTTGAGTTCGGTCGACTTGCAGATTTTAATGTAATTGTCTTTGAGGATGCTGTTTTGTCGTCTGAGATGTCTGAAACAAAAATATTAGCAATTATAATTTACCAATTTTAAAGTGATAATATTAGCTATAAGTCAATTTTATAAAATTGTAACTGGACCCAAAATTGTTATTTATATACGTAATCTGTAAGCGATGTCCATAAACCTGTTACTAATGGGTGTTTGGACCTTCGTGTTTTAGATCCTTTTACGATATTAAATATATTTCACGTCTGTGAATTTAAATCTGACCAAGGATATTAAAAAGCTCGCTAATTTTCCACATCATTTGGTGCACAAACACGATAAACGAAGATTCGAAAAAGTAGTTTTATTAGTACAAAAAAGGACAATAAATTCTCTTTAACCACCAGTTTCAACGATCAATAATAAATTATAGCTAGGTACTAAAATTTTAAGAAAAATACCACCTAGATAAATTTTATTGTACAAGTTATAAAATCAAATTTTCTTCTAACCTCCTAATTTTCGTTAAAAGCTTAAATATGAATTTTCAGGCCGATCAGTTTAGTCGTCTGGGCTAGAAAGGACACGGACAGATAGGCAGACAGACAGTCGGACACACACACAGATACACACAGACAGACACCATTTATAAAACAAATTTTTCTGAACGAGGGGAGTCGGAAACAGATATTTCCGCAAAAGTCTCCATTTCGAAAATTTTCGCGATTACTATACTTTCATTTACTTCGTAAATGAAAATAAAATGCAACTTCTTTATTAAACATCAATTACAATATAATATACAAAGTTAATGCGAAACTGACAAATGTCAAATCACCAACTTGACATGTCAAAAAATCAATTCAAGCCGTGTTTAATAAAACTTCGAGCGTTTTTAATCGTCAAAAACACCCAAATCGGCGCATCTCATGAGTAATCTTATTCAAAATGAGGCACGGGAGTAATAAAATATGTTGCTTGACATGCTTTTTTCTTTTTACAATATTCAAGCAATCACGAGTGTTGACTTGATATATGATATATTTACATATTTGATAGAAAGTGAAGAATGCGTAGTTTCCTGCACTTGTGCATATCCTTAAAATGGTAACGGGATCCTGATTTTTATGAACATAAACATCGCATTGTTCGCTCATTATATTTTATCCGCACGTACAAGTAAATATTATTTATGTGGACCCTTTTTTGTATTTTTAGTGTTCACAATGAGTGAACAGAAAAATTTAAATTATATGGTACATAATGGAACCTTTCTACAATGGAATATAGGGGAGTGTTAATTAGGCTGTAAATTATACCTGTAAATACAGTATGTGGTGCTATTTACGCCCTTTAATTTAATGTGGATCATATTTTTGATACCATTTTTACGTATCTATAGGAAAGCATTAAAAGCTTAAAATCGGAAAATGTTTAAGTATATCACAGGGACTTTAAGCGTTTTAGAAAATTTTAGTTCCTCTACTCATAATAAAAAAATATTTAAAGTAAAAGTTTTTTTGAAATTTATGTTTTCCTTTATTTTTTTTCACCTACATTTGCAAATTAAAAGTATACGAAGTGTTGGGAATTAACTTTACCTAGTGGTGGCGCTGCGGTCAATCTGTCAATGGACACTTTTGTCGGTATCATTCAGTAATATTTACAGGTTAGAAGCAAATGTAAGAACAACTTTTGTGTGTTTACACACAAAACGGATAATATTTAAAATTTAACAATTCAAACATTTATTTGTCATACGAGTTCTATATGAATACAATGAACGTCTACCGACTCGAGTTAGTTCACGATCTACCGCTAGACGACGTCTCTTTTAAAGTTAATTCCTAATAACCGTATAAGTTGGAAATCACTGAGTTAGATTTTATGTTTATCTTTACAAGGATAGTGAAAAATCTGTGCTTTAATGGATTAAATACATGCGAGATCAAATCATCATTTATGACTGACATTTATGACTATTATTCCACTCGAAAGCCCCTAATCCAAGTATTTTTAAAGCTAGTTAAAATAAATAGAATTTTTCACTGAGAATCATTGTTTTGTGCTGCTCTTTTTCGCATTACAGCAGCGCTTGATATTATTTTATTACAAAATTAATTTTACTTATTTATGAACATATCAAACATCGACCAAATTCCAAATTTGATTGAAATTAGTTTACATATAAATTGTCGGAACTCGTTGCAGCGTAATGATTGTGTTTGTAGTCTAGTATGTATATATTTACCCTCTTTGCTGGGCTAAAGGTTAGGTCTTCAGGCTATAATTGGTGGGGTTTGGAAACCGAAACCCTTTTACAAAGTAATGTTTAAAAACAGTTTACATTTATATCAATACATGATTATTAATTAGTTTTAGCTCCCAAAAAAGGGGTTGCAACTACTATTTCATTTTTATTTTAAAATTCCAAAACAAAATAATAATTAAATTGATAAGCTTTGTAATAAATAAAAATGGATTGGTACTTAATTTTTAGTTTTAAAAATAAATTTATTTTATTTTTGTATGTTATACCAGCGTTTCTCAACACATGGGTTGATATAGATTCGAAAACAGAAAAAAATCTTTAACAAAATCAAAATTTTCTGGAAAATATGAAAAACTTTTAAAAAATGTCAAAGGTTTTCTAGAGAATGATAAAGTTGTCGTAAATGGTAAATATTCTTTAAAAAATGGAAAATATACATTCGAAAACAGAACAAAATCTTTAAAAAAATTAAAATTTCCTGGAAAATTTGAAACACTTTTAAAAAATGTCAAAAGTTTACAAGGGAATGATAAAGTTGTCGTTGATCTTTGAAAAATGGAAAATATACATTGTAAACAAAAAAAAATCTTTAACAGAATTAAAATTTTCTGGAAAATATAAAAAAACTTTTAAAAAATGTCAAAAGTTTTTTAGAGAATGATAAAGTTGTCGTAAATGGTAAATATTCTTTGAAAAATGAAAAATATACATTCGAAAACAAAAAAAAATCTTTAACAGAATCAAAATTTTCTGGGAAATATGAAATTTTTTTTAAAAATGTTAAAAGATTACTAGAGAATGATAAAGTTGTCGTAAATGGTAAATATTCTTTGAAAAAATGGAAAATATACATTCGAAAACAGAAAAAAATCTTTAACAGAATCAAAATTTTTTGGAAAATATAAAAAAATTTTAAAAAAACGTCAAAAGTTTACTAGAGAATGATAAAGTTGTCGTAAATGGTAAATATTCTTTAAAAAATGGAAAATATACATTCGAAAACAGAACAAAATCTTTAAAAAAATTAAAATT
>JARJDX010047231.1:0-13539 GCA_030264735.1 Gymnusa sp. GC000175 | reverse complement strand
TCCTGGATTGGTCATAACCTTGCTCACAACGTATACTACGGATCGTATTATACGGCAGTACGTTGCCTGCAAGGGACTTGCTCTATGTTCAGCATGACGATGACGATGACGACGACGATTCTTTCAATTATCTCTTTCATTTCCTTATGGATCTTGGCTATCACCACAATGTCATCTGTATAGGCTAATGACCACACTTTCATAATACCTATTACCACACCACCCGCCTGCCCCTTGCGTAGATCTACTTTAAAATATTGAACAATGTTGGGCTAAGAGGGCAGCTCTATTTCACACCCGTATTCGCTTTAAACCTTTTAGACTTACATCCTCCCACCTCCAGCCTGCACCATGATTCCCCTTTATAGCTACCTAATATTCTTTACCATTTGCTTCGATGTCCCTTTTTTTCTCGTGCACTCTTTGATCAACCCACTATCTATCCATAACATTTTCTTATTAATGAATAAAGGGTTGTAATACTAGTAAGTCGCTAAAAAAAAATTTATTAACGGTAATTTGGTAACATTCTGCAATACAGGAGACCAAAAGTTAAACAAATTATTTTTATTGTATTTTTTTAAGTTTTGAAAATTAAAAAAATATTTATTATATATAAGTTCCTTTTCATTGCTTTAGTGGTAAAGATTGTTTTTTGTGGGGAGTAAACTTTATTTTACCGAGAAGAAGAAACTCATTTCTTTTTTTTTTTTGAAATTAATAAAAAAAAAATGTTAAATATTTGTACTTTATTTTGGTACAGGATATAATATTTAAAAGTAAGAAATAAAAGTTGCATTTTTGTGTACATAATAACTGTTTATTTAATGTATGAATTTTTTTCTGACCGTTTTTCATAAAAAGGGTTTATGTTACAACACTATTATTGAATTAAGTGTTGAACAGTTGTATTTTATGATTTAAGAGTTTCTTAGAATATAAGAATATAACTATATATTGGAATATTTAAAAATGGATATAAAAGTTAAAAAATAAAATAAAATTTGCAATTAATATCGTAAAAATTGTTTAACAATTCAAAAAAGATCTTTAGTTATTAAAAAATAGTCTTTAGTTTACCAATAAAAAAAAATTAAAATGGAGGCGATTAGATAAAATTTAAAATATCTTCAACTAATAGAAATTAACCATTTATTTAAATATTTTTCAAATGTGTAGTTGTAGTTCAACAATAAATAAAATGAATTTTAAAAATCGAGGCGAATTAAATAAAATTTAAAATATCTTTAACGGTCTCCGAACAATTCTTCGCTGGACCATTCGCTGCGGACAATTGGTCGCATTTGGCGCGAAAAATTGTTAACAATTTTCTACAATCATAATTCCATGAATTTTCTCCGTCGATGTAGTCACAATATTAGTCTAATAGATTTATCAATTGTTTGTATTTATCAAAAAGTTTTCTATAAATAAAAAATAAATATTTTCAGCTGAAATTTCATTATATATTTTGCTTTGAATTTTTCGTCTGTAGATCCATTTTAGCATTAAGAACACCGTGGTTATCCAATTTTACCCTGTAACATCGCCTTAGACTCGTTCAGGTCAAAAAACTCACTCACATAAAGTTTTACCCTGTTAAATCGCTGTAGACCCATTTTATCGGACTCCATAGAAACATGGAACGTCCAAGGTTTGAGAACTAAAATTTTGGAAATAATACATAAAATAAAAGAGAGATACCTAGACATAATAGCCTTATCAGAGGACAATACCAAGTGCGGAATAACAATATAAATAAAGAAGAAATATAAATGAAGCATAACAAATTTTGAGCCAATAAATGGGTGAATAATATAAGTTAATATTAACATCTTCGAAAAACTGGGTATATACCCAGCGGTGGGCATGCGGCTCTTCATCGAGTCAAGTGCGGCTCCAAAGATTGTCTTTGATGTTATAAAATAATTATTTTCTTTTTCATAATTATATTTTTTACATGTGTTCTTATGATCCTATATGTGACTTGTAAAAATATGCTACGTGTGTCTTTTTGTAAAATATAAAAAGCGGATTGCGCCTCGATTTGTTCTCATGTGTGCCCACTCTTGGTATATACGCTGCCAACGATGACACCATAAACCAAGAAAAAGACGCATACTATGAGAAAGAAATAACTCTTGGACAGAATAGGTAGCCAGCGAGAGATCATAATGATAGGTAATTTTAATGAAAGAACTGGCACCAAAGTAAATGATACCAAAGTAGAAAAATATAAAGAAGACAACGTGAATGAAAACGGTAAACGATTGATTGATTTATTAGAATTAATGAGTAAAAATAACTACAGGATTCTTTTAACATAAAAATATCCATAAATACATTTCGACCCAACCTACGAAACTACTAAAATTAATAATGGTCATTATAAAACAAAAACCCTAACTTTATGTAGCCGATGTAAGGGTACATGTAAGGGTAAATGCTTCGAGTCTAGAAGAGACCAAAGATGAAATGACAGACATAGGTTTAAGAACATATAATATTAAAAGCCCAAAAGAAGAAAGTATAAAAGTATATCAACAAAGAATAGACGAACCGCTAGTTAAAAAAAGAGTATAAAAATACAAACGAACATTATGAACACCTAAAGCAAGCTGTGTACAGGACAGTTATCGAAGCATTGGGAGTTAAAAAAAATCAAAAGACTACAATGAAATGGTGGGAGGATAAGAACTTAGAAACAGAAATAAATATGAAGAAACAAACTTATTTAAATTGACATTTTCTGATCTTCACAATCCTTACTACTTAGGATTGTGAAGATCAGAAAATGTTAATAAGAGCTAGAAATAAAGTAATTAAACTTGTCACACAACAGAAATCAGAAAGCTGGGATAAAAAATGTAGAAAAATTGATATGTACATTAGTGGCAGAAGATGCACCAAGGCCTGGAAATTTATTAATGGCTTAAGATCTTTTACTTTCGCCTCATCCCAGTGGATAAGTGGGAAGACTACTATAAAGGACTATTAACGGAAGATGGACCCGAATTTTTGACAGAATGGAATAAACATAAAAGGAGTAGCATTAGAAATAATCGTAGAACAAGTAAAAATGACGACAAACAGTTTGAAAACTAGAAAGGCAAGCGGACCAGGTGATATCAAGTCTGAAATAAATGTGGAACAAAAAAACTATATGAAATAATAAAACGAAAGATGTCGGTCTCTGAAGAATGGAAAATAGGCTTTATGTCATCAATTCATAAGAAACGAGACAAACAATAGTGCGAGAACAACTGTGGTATCACTGTCACACAAGAATATGAAGCAGATGAAGCCAAAGAACAATGCGGATTCTGCGCAGGTAGATCCTGCGCGGATCATATACTCGTCTCAAAGCAAATTATTAAAAAGACCAATAGAGAACCAATAGAGAACCTACTTTTTATAGACCTCCAAAAAGCCTGCGATATTGTACCATTTAAGCTATGGGAGGTTTTACGACAAATAAGAATTATTCACACACTAATTAAAGCACTACAAGAACTTCAAAACTAAAATAAAATGAGGAAATAAAATATCGAGGGCTTCGGCAGGTCTGCTGCGTCTCTTCTACACTTTTTAAAAATATAATGTACAAATTTACTGGTAAATGTACACATTTGCTTTAAAATATACATTTACCTCCCTAATTAATTTTTATTGTTGCGCAGTGAAGAAGATATTTTTTTTGCAAATATTTGTCCTGAAATGCATTCTTTTCTTTTGTACTTCACATTTTAATACAAATATTTAAGAATTTTGCTAATCTAAATTGGCCCTAATTTATATTTAAAATAGTTAAACAATTAATTAATTTCTTTAAACTATAATATTTCCCTACAAAAATGTTTGAACAAAAAATTGTTAAAAAAAAAGAATTGAACAAATGTATGCCATTTTACATTTTTATTTTTTCTTTTACAATAGACTTATTAATTCGATTTCGCTCTGTTTTCCATTAAATAAATTAGTAACTTCATTGTAAATCATTTTTCGATTTCCATAACCAATCATTTTCCATTCTGCCATTCTCTTTCATTCATTTTTTTTATAATTAAAACATTACAGAGAATATTTACTTCAATAATAATAAAGTACTCAGACGGCTTTTATTTGTTTTAATTTAAATATATCTTCACAAAAATGTACATTTAATGGAGTTAAACATTGTTCTGCATTAGTCAAAAAGTCTCTCATATTTTATTTCTAATTTTTTTTATAAATTTTCTAATAATTTTTACGTTGCGTTGTTAATTATTATTACTATTGTTATTATTTTTTGGTGGCAAAGGCTATTGGATGCAATAAAGAAAAACCGCGGTCTTGTGGACCACACAAAAGTATCTTTACAAAGAAACACAAAAAATTCGTAGCAGGCTAATAATTATAATAAATAATTAAATAACAACTAATATCACAGTGACGATGAGGTTATAAAAGACCCTCACCGCCAAAAAAAGCACAAACAAAGAAAATAAAACTTAAAATTTATATCACAGTGGAGACGGTGAAAGTGTAAAAGGTTCTAACATATACTCAAAGATATTAAGACTACGCAGTACTCGCCAGATGGCGAAATTTCTAACATGTAGACAATAATGAACGCCGGTGACGTAGTCGCTTTATACACTGCGGTAGGTTTTGGATCCGACGGTGTATATGGCGAAATTTCTACCATGTAGACAATAATAAACGCCGGTGACGTAGTCGCTTCATACACTGCGATAGGTTTTGGATTCGACGGTGTATACGGCTCGAAACTGGGGATATTCTTCGAGGATGTCGTATAACCTGCAGCGTAAAACTACAAGTCAGGTTTCGTCTTACTTGAATTTTGTCCAGATTAGTAACCAACTTGGGCAAAGGCCAAAGCGGGTTTCCACCAAACCCGATTCGGAGTATTCTTGCAAATTCTATTTCTATTTTTCGAGCTCTTTCAGCACTCGGCTAAAGCCGGCCTTCTAAAGGTTGGTCGGCTTCGATAGGCTGCTTCGTGTAAAAGGTAGCGCCTGGATCCTTGCTATATAGTTAAGAAGAAACTCTCCGATAACGGGGTGAGGCAACATCGGACTCACAACACACGCTAATCGTTGGACTAGTTTCAAAGGCTCCTGTGGCGTGTCGAATGGCTGCATTATAAATTGTGTCTAGGACTTTTAATCGGGAAAGACGAGCGGAACAGTACACCGTGCAGCCGTAATCCATCCTAAACAGAACCGCCCCCAGTTAATGTTGGTCATGTACTTATGACTTTTAGTGCCTTTTACATCTCGTGGCTAAATTATCTTCATGCGTTCGCCAGGAAAATGCCCTATCAAACTTAAGTCCTAGAAATCTGACTGCGTCGATGCAAGAACTAGGTAATGTCTTTATAAGGTAGAGGAAATCCTCTGCGGTCTCCGCAATCAGGAGAATGGAACGCAGGAGGTTTTTGAAGTGAAAAATCAAAACCCCCGTTCATTGGCTTTCGCGATAACCGTGTCGATAGTATTTTGCCACATTCCGCTTATAGCGACCATTGTTTTGTCTGCCAGAGAGATTGCAAGATCATCTACATACGGAAATTTGTCTATAGGGGCTAAAACTGAAGCTACAAGGTCGTTGGCCGCGATGACAAACAGGGTCTTGCTGGTGGTAGAAATCTGCGGCGTTTTCTAAGGAATAAATCCCGTAATGAACGTCTTTGACCCGGACTTTAAATCTGCGATCTGACATAACCGATCGGAGAAAGATGGGCAGACAGCTTATGCAGCTTCTTTGGAATGTCGTACCTCCCTGAAAAGGAATGCGTCCTGGACGACATTTTCTAGATGGACCAGCTGGTCAACGGTGGACTTTAACTATAAATTCACCCATTTTTTAACCTTAAAAAGTCTTAAGCATTGAGGGTTAAATGGTGTTTTCACTAATAGATACCCTTACGTATTTTTTTAACGTTTTTAAAAACACCAGCCCAACCTTAGAGATTAAGAAAGGATTAACCTTTTTAAATTCACGACTTTTTTTACCAAAACCGAGGAACGTGTTTCGTCGTCTCCTTTTTGGTATTTTTCGCAAAGGAGAAATTTTGGATTTTCAGTGGATTCGAAACCACGTCTTTTATTAAGGTGGATTCGTCCATAAATTTTTTAAGATTAATATTTATAAAAATCCCAGGAGTAGCTAGGAAAAGGGGTTTACTGCGCCAGAGCCAGTATACCGCAATAAAGCTAATTACGGAGGTCGCCAGGTATTTAGAGGTCACCATTAGTCTAAGTAACGTGTACTCAGTCATACTCCGGGCACGGTTGTTTACACCATAGGATTACGGCTTTTTTAACAAGGTTAAACTGTTTTAGATCCATCACGTTCGGTTTCGCCAGACTCTTGGTCACCTCGCGAAGGGCAACATTACAAATATCGTGTGGTATTCTTAGGAACGCCCTTAAGACCAAATCTATCATTTTCCCAACCCTCGGTAATTATTATTATTTTAAATGTATTTTTTTTCAAATATTTATACATAAAATAAAAAAGCATATATTTGATTTATAAGAATCCTCTAAGCAGTTTATATGACTGTAAACGTAAGATATTTCCTAATAAATGTAAAAATACAATTATTAATAATACAATATTATTATTAAAAATAAAAAAATCTAGAATTTTTGTTTAATATATATTTAAAGTAGTTTATGTAATACGTAAAAAATCTAATTGATTTGATTCGAACAGGTTTCCTGATATGAAAAGAAAAATTTTCACGATCAATGCACTTTCTTTCCATTCAAATATATAAGGATTGAGAAAGTAAAAATTCTTACAACTACTTGTTGCAATTACTTGAAGTGCCCTCGCCGCACAAAAAGTAAAACACTTTAGGAAACGCAGTAACGAAATTCCAACGCGAAGGACGCTGTAGTACATGCCCACGATTTGCTGATTGTACTGAGTGTTTTAGTTAAGATAAGTGAAGAACAAAAAAAAGAATCCCTTATAGAAAAAGATCATCTGCCTAACATATTTACTACTTATATTCATTTTCGTTTTTTGTAATAAACTTCCAATTAAGATTATTAAAATCAGATTAAAAATAATTAGTTTACAAAAAATAACGCTATAAAATTTCGATTAAAAATAATCTTTGGTTAACTAATTTGTGAAAATGTTCCACAAACAAACACCTATTAGTTGTTAGTGCACTCATTTAACGCCTGAATTATAAACACCACTTTACCAAGATTGTCATAACGAAGTGCAATTTTATGTCTTTAATTTCCCCTTGATGTAGCGTTGGCTATTAAAAAATAATAATGAAAATGCAAGTTGCAAATTGCATACAAACTTATTAATATCAACCCTTAATAGCTGAATTACAATATTAATTAAACATTTACTTTCTTCTTTTTTAGCCTTCATTTATCCAATGCTCTATATAGGCCTCTTCTTGTTTCTTCCATGTATTTTTGCCATGTGCTGTTTGTAACTAATTTTTTTCTGCTATTTTTTTACATCGTCTATTATCCATATCAGTTGCGGTGTTTCTGTACTCCTTTTGGTTTCTCTTGGCCTTCATTGTGCAACCCTATGGGTTCACCTTTCTGTGTTCTGCTAACGTGTCCGAACATGTTCATTTAAGGCTTGTTGTGTGTTTCATAACGTCTTTAATTCTTGTTTTATCCCAGATGGCATTATTCCTCAGTTTATTTCTTATAGAAATACCAAGCTTGGTTCGTTCCATTAATACTTGCACGACCCTTTATTTTTTGCGACTTATTGTGTAAGGGCCATTGTTTCTAGTCCGAAGGTAAGTGCAGAAAGTATACAGCTGTCATATTTTTTCCGTTTTATGCTTATAAGAACGTCTTTGTCCTTTGGTATAAACGCCAAACGCTACCCATGCTAAATGGATCCTTTGTGTCACTTCTGCCGTTTGGTTTTCTTTGCCTATTTTAATGTATATATACTTTTTTGATTGTTTTGTTGTCGATGGTAATGTTATGTAATGTTATATCTGAACAATGATCTTTGTTTTGCTAAGGATCATTTTCAGTCCCACCCTTGTTGAGCTTTCGTTTAGTTCAGCCAGCATGGAGTATAGTTCTTTGATGTCAGTACTTATAGGAACTATATCGTCTGCAAATTTTAAATGACTTAGGTAAACACCATTAATGTTAAAGCCTTTACCATTCCAAAGAAATGATTTGAATACTTTTTCCGGAACCAGTGTAAATAATTTCGGCGTTATGGTCTTTACCGATCGGTTTTTTGTCGGTCTTGAATTGTTACAATAATTTATATATGAAAGGTTGTATGTTGGTATATCTTTTTGATAATTATAGAGTATCTAGAATCTATCTAGCCCTATCCATTGAGGATAGGAACGCCAGGTTTTTGATGCTGTAAAATGTCTTGTGATAGTCAATAAATTCTCTGTGTATTGGTATATTGTATTCAGTTACCTTCTCTGTCAGTGTTCTAATTGTTTGTAGGTGGTTTAAAGTCTTGAAATCCTTTCGAAATCCGGCTTGTTCTACTGGCTGATATAGATCAAGTTTCTCTGTTAATCGATTGGTAATGATTTTTGGGATTAGTGTGACAGCACGCTAATGCGTCGGTAAATTTTATATTAGTAATATCTCTCTTTCGTGTGAATTAGAATCACTTCTGCGTTTTTTTTTCTTCAAAATTTAAGTATTTTTCCTTTCAGTAGGCATTTGCTTCATAATATCATCAATGTTTCCACGAGTATGCTTTCCCCCATTATTAACATTTCGGCAATTTATTTGGTTTTATCTGGCTGTGTTTTCTGTTTTTTATTTGTCTGAGGGCATGTTGGATTTCCTGTGGTGTTATTGCAGGCATATCTTTAGATCCTTCATTTAATATAGTTGTTCGTGTTAAATTTGGATTTGTTATAGTTTACTTATAGAGTTTCTTGTGGTATCTTTGGATCTCTTCTGAATGTTTTTTTTTTCAAATACAGGGTGGCTATGAGTAAAGGTAAAATTATCTAAAAGGATTAAAATGGATGCTTCTCTATTACTAATTTAAAAAATCTCCATCCACTGTTAGTGGTTAAAAAAATTATGAAGACTTCCATGGATTTTTATCTAGAAAATTAATTACCTTTTTAACCAAAATTTTAATAATCACAGTATTGAAGTAAATGTACAAGATGGCTTCATTAAACTTGTAAACCACAAAATATTGCATTAGGCATTAGGCTTGAGATTTCTTCTTTTTCTAAGGTCCAACGTCTTGTCAAACGTGTGGTGACATTTATAAGATATCTTCCATTGGACTTCATTGCTAATTTCGACAATCAGTCGAAGGAACTCCCAGTAATCTTCTCCAGCACCACATCTCGATTGCATCAGCTCGCCGGCGATCCGACACGCGCAATGTCCAAGTTTCTGCCGCGTATCCAAATACAAAAAAAACAAACGAGTGCACAATATTTATCTTTGTGTTACGTTTCTGTCTTTCCATATTAGTGTTAGCTGTGCCCTAGCAGTTCTTCTAAGTTGTATTCTTCGGCGTATTTCTGCTTCGCAGCATCCCTTATTGTACAAGACAAGTACAAGTACAAGAAGTGATCGATGACATTGTATTTGCCAATTTTGAGGGCATCTGGCCGGTTCTCACTTACTCGATCAATTATCTTAGTTTTTGTTTTCTGTACGTTTATTTCAAGTCCAACTTTAGACTTGCTCGTTCTAGTCTCTCGGTTAGGGCTATGAGTTTTTCTTCGCTGTTCGCTAATAGGAGTGTGTCATCAGCGAATCGTAGGTTTGATATTCTTGACCCACCAATCACGAATTCGCCATCCCAGTTTTTAATCACATATCGCCTAATGCTCTCGCAGTACATATTAAAAAAATGGAAAGTATACACCCCCGTCAGACGCCCTTTTTAATTTTGCACTCACTCGATAGGTGTCCGTCAATTTTAACTGCAGCAGTGCTATCTTCGTATAATGTTCTAATTAAATAGAAAATATGTTCCGGAACTCCCATACTTGTTAAGATCGACCATAATTTATTTCATGTGACTTTATTAAAGGCTTTAACGTAATTTATAACGCAGATGTATAAAGGTGTACTCTGACTTTTTTGATTATTTGTCGCACGTTCATTATTTGTTTTCTGCTGCCGAGCAGCGTTCTGGTGCAATTTTTCATGTAGTTAACGCTTATAGTTTGGCATGTATAATATAAAGCATGATTTTGCTAATCTAGGGTATGAGAGCAATAAGACGGTGGTTATCAGATTTAATTGTTGTCCCTTTTTGTGGATAATAATTGAGGTTGTCCAGTCCTTTGGGCCATTTTTCTGTCGTCCATATTAGCTGGCAGGTCTTGTGTATTACTTCAGATTTAACTTATCAAAAAGCCTAAATTATTGTCGCAATATAAAAGGTACCAACCTTGTAGGCATCTTCTTCTTTTTTCTATGTCAGGCGTTACTTATTCACTCATGGGCTTAAGTATTTCCCTTATGCATTCTTGTTTTTCTATCTCTTGCTTTTTGTTGTCATCTATGAACTCTTGCTTCTCGATGTCGTCGAGCGATCTGTGTTGTGGTCTCCCCACACTTCTATTTGTTTTCTTATGGCGACAGTTTGTTACCTTTAATAAGCACCTCCCTGTATCCTATTGGATCAATTATCCATCCCATTGCCATTTGAGTTCCGCAGTTCTTCTTATTACGTCTGCCGTTCCCCAAGTTTGTCCTGGTCAGCGTTTGATACCTGATTCGCAGGGTAATGTTTTTAATTGTTTTCCACTGTCCAGCGGTTGATCTATGCTGTTTAATTTTCCTTCCCATTTTAAATAGTATTGTATATGATTAAATGATTTTGGGGATATCGTATCTCCCTGATAATAAGCAGATTTTTTTCTGTTGTTAGATTATCGTTGAAAGTAACATGCAAGGTTGGTTGTTTGTAAATGTTTTTTAAAAGTGTTAAGTATCAATTCTTGCATCGTCCAAAGCTCTCAGAAAGGACCATGTTTCGATTGAATAAAAATCGAAAATCAATGAATGCAAAATGAAGAGAAAAGTTGTATTTAATATTTAGAATTTAGACTTTCGCGACTGAGGTCGATGTAAGTCATCGGACTTTTCCGCCTTGAGAATGCTCCCTGCAATGGCGAGCGAAACGTTGGCAACAACCAATAAACATACGCGACTTAAACCCGAAAGTAAGAAAACTTACGTTGTATTCGATATTTTTTCCTATAAGTTTTTTTTTAATCTAATCCTCTTAAAAAACATATAGGCATACTTAATCATATTATGCTAGAGAACTTTATTGTGTGAAGAGCATAGGAAAACAACTTACTAGAGTTGTGTGGGTATTATTGAGCCCTCGAAGGGCGCCTCCCTAGGGGGTGAAAAGAAAAAAGCCTCTCAGATGTGGATGGACCGAGAATATGAAATATCCTGGGCTAACCAAAATCAGCAATGTGCTTTGAAATTCAAATGATGGGCACTCTATTGTCTAGGAAAAGGGAAACCGCTTCCTAAAGGTGAAGAAACTAGCCTAGATAGTCAAAACCGTTAGGTTGTGAAAGGTCACTAAAAACCACCACATCAAAGATCCACCCGTTACACCAAAATGACAGTATGACCTCGGACTTCCGGGAAAGAGGGGGGCAATTGCGAATGATATCAGAAGAAAAACGAAATATGATATGCAAGCAAAAAGAAGAGTCTGCACGTGGAATGTAAACACAATAAATAACTATTCTGGAAATGAAGCGTATGAACATTGAAATAATGGAAACGATGGAGATCTGGTAACCAGCTGCCAGATACAATGATGTCGATAATTGTGGAGTGGACCATAGATGGAAAACATAAGAACGGGGTAGAAATCCAGCTCTTAAGTAAAGTGTTGTGAACTTCATTGAAAACCAAGGTTGACAAACATTATTTAAGTATATGCTTAATTAACATGTCACAGTGATGAAGAAATGGACCATTTTTACTCTAAATTAGACGAAATAATGAAAAAATCTCACATCATGACCTAAAAATAATAATAGGAGATTTTAATCACAAAGTAGGTAGAGGGCGTGAAAGAAAAAGAAACGACGGTGGAGCAAAACTAATTACATTTCCTAGGGTACGCGGATTAGCACTTATGAACACTTACTATCCTTTACCTTCAAGAAGGTTATATACTTGGATTTACACAAGATTTACACGAATATACCGTACGAAACTATATAGATTTTATCTTACTGAATACAAGCTTAAGAAATACCTGTACTTCTTCAAAAACGTATCACGGAGCTGATTTACAAAAAATACGAATCAGGAGAAGTGGAAGGAAAACTGAATAGTGAATTTAAAAAAGTACGTAGTGAACAAAATTCACAAACAGAAATTAAGAAACTGGGCACAATCTTAAAAAATATTAAAAAAAAAGAAATACAATATTAAGAGGAAATTTAGGATGGCGAATGAAATTTTGAATTTGATAGAAAGAAGATTGTCAAAAGCTAATAATACAAAATATAGGAATATTAATAAATCAATTTAAAAAAAAGGAAAACAAAAAGAAAAATTTTAATAGAGTCGCTATGGTATAATAGCTTCAATATACACCTAAAAACAATACGAGCAAAGAAAACAATACAATAACACTGAAAAAAATGGAAAATAAAATTAAAAATGAAAAACTAAGTAAGGCTCCGTTTGCAGAATACATTACAACAAAAATAATAAAATATATGGAAAAAAGGCCAATAGGCACTGTTGGAACTAGATAAGAAAATGAATAAAAAAAATAGCAGATGATTTGAATAATATAGTATTGCTATCAAAACTTAAATAAGGAAATACAAAAATATGCCACAATTACAAAGAAATTACACTTACAAGCATACTAAGAAAAAATTTACGCTAAAATATTAGAGCCAAAGCAAAAAGAAAATCTAGGACCATTGCTAGGAAAAGAATAACATGGGTTTAGACACAATAAAAGCACACATGACCTTATACACATAAAGAAGCAACTAAAAGACAAGATGCTCAAAATAAAGGAGAAAAAACTGCAAAGTAAAAAAAAGACGTGGAATATCCTATAAAAAGAGAAAAAGATAGAAAAATGATAACTATGCAGGAAAAACACAAATAAGGCAATAATGGGAAATAATGATTTTAGTTATTTCAAGACCCAAACCAGTCTGAAACAAGAATGTATACCTAATTTAGAATTTAGACTTTCGCGACTGAGGTCGATGTAAGTTTTCTTACTTTCGGGTTTAAGTCGCGTATTTATATTTTTTTTTTATTTTACTGACTCACGTCAAAAATACGCTTCTCAAAAATAATTACAATTTAAAGGATATTAATCGTGTCATCAAAAAAGTCATCAGTAAAAATCAAAAACCTCGAGAAAAAACGAACCCCCCTGTTTTTTTGGCGTTTTTGCCATATGTAGAAAACTGCACAGACAAAATCGGACGAATTTTACACAAATATAATGTAAAGACTATTTTCAAATCGGACTTCAAAATCTCTAACGTAACAAACAATG
>JARJDX010047227.1:0-21327 GCA_030264735.1 Gymnusa sp. GC000175 | reverse complement strand
TCTACAAATATGTTTATTACGTAAACATTTAATAATAATGTTGCAATTACCTACCAACTTCAAACATTAATTTGGCTTTCTATTTAATTTTTACACTTTTACACCTTTAAATTAACAAAGAAAAAATCTGATAACACCTGCATATGTGTATAAATGAAAAGTGCAGAAGTAATTTGCATTTATCATAATTTGTGTCACCGTACGTGGCAAGAGATAAACGTCAATTAATATGACTTATTGGAAGTAGGTTTTGAATCCGTGATTAGGTTGACAGCGCCAAGATAACTTCCGATTTTATTGCCCACGCGTTCCCACGAAACAAAGCTTCATGCAATTAAGTATCAATTTAGAACTATGCAAATAGAACTACCGCAATTGCAGTAATTTACTGCAGGATAAGACTACCTCCTGCGAACGGTATGCATCCGATGATAGAAACTGCGAAACATGCAGCTTTACAAAACGTCTTTCTAAGTGTAAGTAGGTGTACTGTATGGACATATTCGTTCAAACATTTTGCACCAGCAGGAATCTTATTCGTAAATCGTAAATTATTTGCGTAGATAAAACTGCTGAGAGAAATCACCTCCTGTTTGGTTTTACATCATAAACTATTAAGAGATTATATGTTTCTACATTTTCTTTTTATTATATTATCAATTCAAAATTCCATTCAAAACTTTATTTGGAATTCTTGTCGAAGCTGAAAATTTCAAATTGACAAATTATTTTTTGTATTAAAGGTAAAACTAATGGATACGACAAACGGCCTTAGTGGTAAAGTACTAACTATTGATTACAAATTTAAACCCACAAATTATAACAACATCAAGCGCGTTTTAAAACTTAGCCACAGTTATACGCTCAGAAGGACCTCGACTAGTCGGTAATTAGGTAAAATTAGGTTACTTATAATCACTCCACAGCTAATAAAAAACCCGATTCGTTGGTTGTTAGGTTTGTAAGGTTAAGTTACTTAGAAAGTGTTACCACCGACACTGCAAAGAAGAAAAAGTATAGAACATGGGAAAACAGAAACCAAATATCATTAAAAAAAAGTTATCTATAAAGTAAATAGAAAAAACACATTCAAGGTAAGCAAGCTGAGACCGTACGCAAGAAATACCTAGGCTATCACATTAAGACTAGCCAAGGAAGATGTGAGTGGTGTTATGAAAAATAAAAGCTAATGGTGCACGTAAGATATACTTTAGAAACTTGGTTTTAAATAAAGAAATGTTATAAATGTAGGATGTACAACCACAAAACCACAAAATACCCGGGACCAGACATATCCAAAACTGCTATAAGTGTGGAGTTGGCAATCATGCAGCCAAGTAATGCACTACGAAGTCTTCTGCACAAAATTTAATAAACAGGGACATCAGGCTAGCAGCGCACGAATCCCTCTGAAAAACGCTGAAAACTGCTATATTATCTAAAAAAAAAGAGACGCTAAATCCGACTACTCAGCACTGTCCTAAATAACAATATAAAGATCCTTTAGACCTAAACACTAGCCCAAGGAAGATGCGAATGCTGTAAAGATAAATAAATAACTACTGGTCGAAATCGTATAATATACTTTAGTAACTTGGTTTCAAATAGAGAAATGTTATAAATGCTAGATATTAAACCACAAAGTTGATAAATGACCGGGACCAAACCTATCAAAAACTGCTAGATGTGTGGAGCTTTGGCCATATCTTCTGCACTAAATTTAATAAAAGAAAAATTTCGGACTAGCAGTGGAAAACGCTGAAAAACGCTCTATCTAAAGAAACCGAAAAAGCCTACTACTCAATACTGTCCGAAAGAACAATATGAAAATCCTCCAAGCAAATTTAGAAAGAGGAGAAGCAGTAATGAAGCGAATACACGAAACTACTATAGAAAATAAAGTGAATATTGTGCTCAGGCAGAACCAAATTCAAATATGTCAAAACATAGAAAATAGATAGTGGATGAAGATCACGATGCAACAATCCAAATTTTTAATGGTTAGATAAAAATTCTAAGCTATGGAAAAAACTGTAAAGGCTTAGTTTTGATGGAAATTTAAGTAATAAACGCACGCTAGTAATCGCCATATAAAACATTTCATGGGTTCTAACAGTACCATAACCTAAATGTCATCATCATGTCCTACGCGGAGCATAGGGCCTACAAACTTTCTCCATCGTACTCTATTCTGGGCAAGGCGTTTTAATTTCTTTCAGGTCTTGCCAGCGCTTTCGTTTTTTATTGTTCTTCTCCAGGTACTTGAGGGGTGACCTCTTCTACGGGATCCTTGAGGGTTTTATTGTAAGGCTTGTCTAGAGATGTTACCTTCGTCTTTTCAAAAAATACATAATCATTGCTGTTAACCTCAATGTAAAAGCTCGGCTTTAGGGGACAGCGCAGAATAAAAAAAATGGAACAACGCTAATAAAATGGATGTCAGAAAAAAGAATCACAATAGTCAACGACAGAAACAAACAACTCACATATCGATATACATCTACGCTCAGAAAGTATCGTACATAAGGTAATTAATTGGAATTTGCAGCTAAGGAAAATCTTAGCTAGTCACCTATTGGTGGAATGAAACTCTTATGCAAAAAATAACGTATACTTTCCTTTTTCTCTTCGGCCAGTAGAGTGATTGGGATGCTTCCTGCTATATTCATCACTGTGCGCGGTATGCCCTACTAGCAAGAGCCATCCCCCTATATTTTTCATCATTTTACAGCGTTTACCCATATCGGTGCTGTGTATAGAATTATTGATGAGACGGTCTTCTCTTCCTTCGCTTGCTCCTTCTGCGCATGGCATCAATCTGTTAATGATGTTTTTCACCTTAGTTGTCTTATCGGTGGTCTTTGTGTTCTTCAAAATTAAGATGTTTGTCAATCGTAACTCCTCGATATTTTAGCAAGTTTTTAGATTTCACCACCGTTTTTTCTAGTATAAATTCAATGTCACTGCAGTTTTTGCTCCAAAATATGATAACCGCCTCCGATTTTTTTCCGCTGCCAGTTTAGTTTGTACTCACTTATCCACCTGTTTATCCATATGATAGTTCGGTTTACGGTCTCGGTCTGTATTAACTTCTGTTTTTCCTTTTTCATCACTAGTAGAGGCGATTCAAAATAATTTTTCCCGCCATGTTTTGGGCGAACATAAGCTTTAAATGGGTAAGCGCATTTGTTTACGTTCAATGTTAATCATATGATGTGTAAATCCGTACTGTCATATGTAAATCCATTACTCACTTAAGTGTTACTTTTAATACTTAACAAGTGACACTTATTTTTTTTACAATGCTTTGCACGGGATTACACGTATTAAACAAAAATAATTCCATTTAACAACATATAACAGCATGGTCCTGTGGTTTCATGGCTAAAACCTGGTCCGGAGTTAGATGAGAAATCATGTAACTCCAGTGCTTCGAAATCCACGCTAAACTGTAGGTCCACCTATAATATAAGTTGCCAGCATTACAGGCAGAGAAGAGGCTTAACACAAGCAGTGGTGTGAACAAGGCTGCTTATGATGATGATGATGATGATGATGACCTTATTTATAGGTTATGGGGTTACCCATTTTTAGTTTATTTCAAAATTCTCCGCTAGATAGCGTATCGCTTAGCTTGAATCGCGAATAGCCAACTCGTTGAAATGCGCTAGCAGTACAAGGCTGGTTTATTCTTTTTTAGTATTCCGTCATACAGAATATTTGCGGGGCTGGCACCGATTCTTGCTATACACCGGCGTACACTTCTTGTTGGTTTACTTCATTGTCAACTGCATACCTTCCCGCAAAGTACTTCTTCAATGTTTCTATTATCTGCTTCGAAATTTTTCCTCTATTCATTTCTTTTATTATGCATTCCCATGAAGCTGTGTTAAATGCATTTTTTATTTCTTTTTTTCATCCTTTGTTCATTTCTGAATAATGACTTCTTCCAGAGTTTTTTATATGTCTCTATCTTGGGCAAGAAAGTGCCAATTTCAGCCAGCGGTCATTTTAAAGTGGAAAAGCCATTTTTTCTGGGGTGTTCCGACGATTCCCTTTCTTAATCGTGGCGCTCTTTCACAAGACGTATCTGACACTGGTGACCTGCCTTGCCATACCCATCGCCATTTTAGGTTTACCTTCACGCTCTATGATATCTTTCATCTTTGTCCGCCTTCTAATTTCTGAATAGCGTCTCGTAAGTTGGGTCCAAGCATGGAGCTTTCCTTTGCTCTTTGTGTTGTTCTAAGGCGTTCTGAAATTTTCTATATTAGGGTTGCAGTTTTCAATCTATGGATACGAGCAGGATACATACGTCGTAGACCTTTCTTTTTAGAGTTTTAGGAATGTCTCTAAGCCCAAAAACACCCAATTTACGTTATGTCGCCCAACTCTTTCGCAGTTCGCACCCTTCTGGTAATCTCAGCTGATTTTCATTGCCTAATTTGATTGAGTGGCCGAGATAAACGTACAAATACGTAGTTATCTATTGCTATTGAGAACTAACACTACCGATGGTGGCAGTACTTTCGCCCAAACACCTGATCTTGAAAGAGTACTAGTCAACTTGTCAACTTGGCGATCATAGGATATTACCCAAGACTTTCAAGAATAATAATATAAAAGAGATCCATTTGGTGTTAAACAGGTTTTTGTTTTGTTATATTTTTAATTATTTATAAGTATAAACACTATACAACAAATTGTGCAATGAACACAGTGAGTGACAGGTACTCTTTCGTATAGTTCAGTTTTCACCACCAGATTAAGTTTCAGATTTTGCTAGTTCTCAATACGTAAATCGTCGTTAGTCAAAATCTTAGTCTTATTTAGATTTATTTTCAGTCCTACCAGTTTTGACGCTTCACGGAGTTCGATCATCAGGTGATCCAGTTCGCTGGGAAATTGTGCTAATGAGCAGCAATCGCAATAACATTTACTGTAATCAATGCGCACAATTTTTTTGTTCTTGGGGTCTTTCCCATTCATATAGTTTCCCGAATATGGAAATATACCGAGCCATACGACCTAATTTATACCAGGTTCGCCCTCTTTCACAGTTTATTGAGGATGTTTAGGACTGTATTTGTTATTTATTCCATTGCTATTTTTATTTATTTATATTATGAGAGGTTATTTAGTCACAATTTACAGTTCAGAAGAACCTCGACTATTTAACCATTAAGTTAGGTTAAATGAAATCACGAATCCAGAATATTTAGCTCAAAAGGACTATTCAGCAGTTAGATTTAGTTCAGTTACTTGTTTACTCAGTAAATTTGCGTTTACAATTAAAACTTAGAAGCATATAGACTTTTTAGAAGTTAGGTTACTGAGTCATACTTTACAGCTCAAAAGGACTTGGACTATTTAGGTGCTAGATAAGGCTAGGTTATTTAGTCACTTAATTCCTTAATTGGAAGTTAAGATAAGACAATAATAACTAACTGGAAATGTAAGTGCAAGCACATGTTTTGGTTGAAAGAAATGTTCTATTGACAAAAGTTATACATGAAACAAGCATTTCAACCCTTTTATGTACAATATTTTTCGATAATAAGTAATAAATTGTAACCAAAATTTGCAACTGTGATTTGTTGACAGTTTGATATGTATTTGGATTAGAAATTGCTTCAGTACACAAATAATGTAGACACTTCGTATTTTATTTATGAAGTGTGAAGTAAAGTTATTCTAAGGGTCTAAGGATTTTAAGGGATTGATTCTCAACCTTTTTTTGTCGCGGTACACTTTTAACAATTTCAAAATTTAGCGGCACACTAACTGTTGGTTTTTGTATTGTATTGGATTCAAAATAATTTTTATTGCATGCATTTCTAAAATTTGGCGGCTCACTTAAAGAATTTTGCGGCACACAAAAGTGCCGCGACACATTGGTTGAGAATCACTGATCTAAGGTACAATGCCAAAAATAACGTTAAGAACGTAAGTAGGCTTTGATTCGCAAAGAGGTTGTGCTTGATCTGTAAAGATATGTTAAAGTTGTATGATAATTTAAGATTTTCAAGTTGTGACTACTAGCATAAAGAAGATATACCTACAGCAGGAAAAACATGGGCGGTGAGTTAACATCCTTGACAGTTTACTTATTAGACGTCTAACCCAACACGCACTATATATACCCACGTGGGTTTTATTACACATAGAAATAGTTTTTATTTTTTCTCATAAGAACATAAAGTACACCACAGAACGATCGCAAAACATAAATGCACACGTAAAATTGCAACAGAAATATATATAAAACAAATTTACATTGTTTTTAGTTTTGACACTTACACTGGCGACCACCTAAGGATTTTATTTGTTTAGAGTTAGAAACAACAATGGAAAATTGAAATTTTCAAAGTTATTGAATCAACAAGTTTATGTTTATTTTATTTATTTGGATAAAATAATATAAATAATGACATAATGAAACCTTAACTTGAAATAACAGTCATTTAACAAACGAATTTGTGTTATATACTGGGTGTAGCGCCAGTAGCGATATATTTCAAATCGGATCAAAAAGATAATTAATAGTTACATATGATGACGTCAATAATTTTTTTTGCACAATCCAAATGTGCAATAAAAAGTGGGGATTTTTTTTTGAAAATTTAAAGAACCCCTCATAGCACCTACTACTTTTCAACGCAATTTTCCCAATTTTTGATCATCATTTCGTAAACTAGCTATGGGTAATTTTGATTTATTTTAAATTTTTAAATATTCTAACTACTATAAAATAGTACTTTACGTTGCTTAAAAATTGTTTAAAAATATTTTTATAAAAAAAAACAATGAAATGAAGAATATTACTTTTAAAACTAATAATTTTTTTTCTAATTTCCTTTATTAATTATAATCTATCCAAAACAAGACATGCTATGTTTAAAATGTCATGTGATAGAATTGATAAGTAACAACACACAAATTTTGCATGGAGCAAGAAAAAAATTGAAATTATTTTATATAAAGTAAAATTTGCATTAAAATTATTTAGTGTCAAGTGAATTTTAACCCATCATTTCTACATGTAATATGTTTGTATTTTGTAAGGAATTCTAAAACTGAATTTCTTACTGATTACAATTTATTTCGTCCTTGTTTCAGAGAATCTAATTATTTATATATTTAATTAAAATAAATAAAAGTGATAATCGCATTTAATTATTTTTTCTTTGCCTTTAAAGGGAATTGTTAATAATTTTAGCACAAAAATTAGCAGATTATTAATAATTTAGATTCAAAACTTTTAATTATATTATGCAAACACATTACAAGAAATTATTAATTAGTATTACCCACATGTAAATGTGTTTTTTATCCTAACGTAATGAACAGAAACCATTTACTTTGAAGTTACAATAAATAATTTTTATCTCACGCATACCATTTATCGGGGATTGCTTCTATCTGTGAATGGCGGCGTGATTTAAAATTTAATTTTTAAGAAGATTCGGAGAATGATAATATTTCACTACTTTGCGCTTTTTCCCAAAAAATATTTTTTTATAAAATTTAAAAAATTACATAAAATACTAATTTGGGTTGCTGATACAAAAAAAACAGTAATTTACCTGATTTTAAACAATTTTTACTTAATTTATATATTTTTGCTACAAAATAGGTTCCTCGGGGTTGCAAAATTTTTCAATATATCTCGATAAAAACTAAAAGAATTATGGGCATTTAATTAATTAAATTTTACATCGACTCAAGTCGCAAAAGCCTAAATTCTTAATAAGAATTATGGCCCGTTCAAAAATTAAAATTTTTGTTTTTGGAAAGGTTAGAAAACAGTAAATTTTAAAACTGAACATAAAACATATGTGTTAACCCTAATTTTGGGTAACTGATTACGAAAATCTAATTATTTACCCGATTTTGTGTATTTTTACTTAATTTTTTATTTGAGTAAAAGGGTGCTGTTCACTTTTCACAAAATATTTTGAAAACCAAAGAACAGATTTGAAATTTGTTTCTTGGTCTTAAAATAGATTTATTTTACTACAAACTTAGCCTTTCGGTGGTTAGATTCTTTTAGATGAAATAAAAATGAAACATCAGTGAAAAATCAAAATAAAATGTTTCTTCCAGTTTTACAATTTTGGGGGATGAAAAATGGCGAAAATTAAAATCGCAATGAAAATCAAATGCGTTTTAGAATTTGAAAAAAAAATCCAGTTTTCGCTAATTTTTCTCACATTTTTCGATATTTTTCAAAAACTATTGAATTTGAAATCTGCTTGAAATATGTTAAAACTGACACTTTTTACTACAAAAACGTTTTTTGATGAATTACTTTGGAGATGTGACCATTTAAAAAATAAATATTTTGGTTTATGAAATGGTCAGACATAAAAAACATGTTTGTATCCTTAGAATTGTGAATGTAGCTATCTGCATTTGTCATTATTTCGTCTTTCTTCTTGTGATAAGACACTTTCGTCCTTCGTCCACTATTTTTTCCTTTTATTCTTGTTGTTCCTACTACTTCGACTCTATACTTAACGATAGTAGCTTTAAGTTAGTTCTAACTGCTTTATACAGCCTATGGTGTTACAAATCTCGGAAACATCTTTATTTTATTCTTCACAGACTTCGGCTTTTTACGGTTGTCCATGTTGCTTCGCTTCTTAATAGATTTGCGAATTATCTTGAATCTGATATTTAGTTGCTATGACATGGTTGTAATACGATTTAATGTCTGTTCCTGGGTTGTTCTCAATTCACACAAATTATTTTAGCTTTTCTTATTAATTATTAATAATTGATATTTGGTTTCTAATGGTGGATTTACAGCATGTGTTGGTGACTTCCATGTGTAAACTCATCTTAGTGGTAGCCCAAATCATGTGTTTGATATACTCAGGTTCTCTTCCTGACATTGAACAAACATATGTTGTGTTTCGTTCAATCAAATCGTCTAACTACGACAGCTTCCTGGCCTATTTTCGCGTTGAAGTCTCCCATTAGTATTAAAGCTTTGGTCTTTTTTATTAGTTTAAACACATTTTTTATTTCTTCACATGTTTCTTCTACCTCTTCAACAGATTTATTCAAAGTTGGCGCATACACTTGAATAATATTTATATTTATTTGTATTTAATTATTATTATATTTTAGTTGTAGGAGTGCTAATCTATCCAAGTATGGTGCAAAGTCAGTTATAGAGTCTCTTCCTGTTTGGTTTATTATGAATCCTATTGCGGTGTTAAATCTTCCATTGCATACCATTGTTTATGTTAAACAGTTTTTTTTTGTTAATTTGCCGTTTAGCATCCACTGCTGGATGACTCTTATAAGTCCTTTCATTCCTGTCTGTCCTGTGCTCTTCTTATCCATTGTCTTTCGGCTATTATCCTGATGTCGTCCTTCCAGCGCATTTGTGGTCTTCCCCTTTCTCGCTGTCTTCTTCTTGATCTCCAGTGGATTATTTTGTTAGTCCATCTGTACCTTGTCTTGCGATGTGCCCTCCCCATTTCCATTTCTGACTCGCAATACGCTTCATGATATCCGCTACTTTTGTTCTTTCTCGAATTTCTGTGTTTCCATAGATCTTTGTGTTGTTTGTAACTTGTAGGCGGTTTTCTAAATGATGACCATTGTTTCTAGTCCATAGGCATACAAGTAGTATACAAGTGTCGTACATTTTCCTTTTTAGGCTAATGGGAATGCTTTTACTTTTGAGTATAAAGCTCAATTTGCCAAAGGCGACCCACGCTAGTTGTATCCGATGAGTTACTTCGGCCGTTTAGTTTTCTTTACCAAGTTTAATAGTGTGGCCGAGATAGGTGTAACTTGTGACATTTTCTATTGTGGTATTGTCTATGGTGGAGATATTCGGGTCGTTTTGTCTTGTTGATTTTTCATTTAGTTTCTTCAGCATGGTGTTTATTTCCTTGATGTTGTTACTTATCAATACAATGTCGTCCTTGTAATAAGTTCATCGTATATTTTGATGTAAAAGGTGGGGTTTTGGTATAAGTTTCTGATGATCTTGAAATATTTTGAATCGATTCTGGTGTCGTACATTGCAGAGAGAAGGGCCCAGGTTTCGATGCTGTCGAAGGCTTTGTGGTAATCTATGAATGCCAGATGTAGCGGTGCATTATATTCTGTTGCCTTTTCTATAATTGTTCGGAGAGTTTATAGGTGATCAAGAGTTCCGAAGCCTTTTCAAAGGCCCGCTGATATAGGTCCAGTTTATTGGTAAGTCTGTTTGTTATAATTTTTAAAATATTTTATATAACATTGATAGAAGGCTTATGGGTCAATAATTCTCCATATTGGTGGTGTCTCCTTTCTTATGTATCTGTGAAACTTCCACGTTCTTCCATGTCTTGGGTATTCTCCACTCCAATATGCATTAGTATTTGTGGTGCCTTTTCGAGAGTGCTTCCCCCTAGCTTTATCATTTCGATTGTTATTTGATCTTCGCCGGGCGCCTTTTTATTTTTCATTCTCCTAAGTGCGTATATTAATTCTGTAGTTGTAATGTCTGGTATGTCTTCCGAGCCCTCGTTCAGGATAGTCCTAGGTGTGTAGTTTTAGTTGGACACCGTCGAGGTGTATAGTTCTTACTAAAAACTGGTAATAGCTAACGCAATTTCGTTTTTATCCGACACAATATTTTCTTGTTGGTTCTTTATTCTGACAATTTTCTATCTTCCCGTTGCTAGTTTTAATTTTAGAATTTTTATACTTTTGTTGTTCTTGATTGTTTGGGTGGTTCTATATGTTCTTAGATCCTTTCACTAGTTTGTTTAGGTCATTGTACTCGGATATTTCTCGACCGATTTTCCTTCTCCGTGTCTTCAGTTCTAGTACAGCTGGTGTTAGTTTGACCTCTTTCTGATTTCGAATTTTGCTGCAGGTCTTCTTTGTGGCTGATTTTATACTTGTTGATATTTGTTCCGCCATTTAGTCTATATCTATATTCTGTGGATCGTAAGTTATTAGTAGTTCCAATTTCGTGTCTAGTGCCGCTTGGTATTCCTCTTCTTTCAGTAGTAGTGTATCTGACGTTGAGTATTTTGTTTTCTTTATCCATTTAGTTCTTTCTGTTCTTGTATTGAGTCTGACAGTTACAGTTTACCTTCTCTATATATGCTCTGTATTGACTTTTTCGAAAATTCACTTTCGGGAGGGTCCTAGAAGGTAACACGGTAATCCCTTGCATCCCCTGACTGTTAAAAGTCGGCAGCAGACTAGGGGGGGACGTGGTTATGCTTTAATTTCCAATGATTTTTTTTTCTTAGAAACTTCGAGCAGTAGTTTCGCCTTGTTTTCTGCCCTGTGAAACTAAACCCTTTCATGTTGTTGCAACCGAATCTCTGGTTGTCGGTTATTATGCCTAGTTATGGAGTCTTTAACGCCCTAATCCAGTACTCATAACACCTGTGTCTTCTATCAGGTATTCACCTGATCAGGGTATCCTTGTTTGCTACAGACTTGTGCAGGGTGGAGCCATAGTTAAGAAAATTAAGCACGGGCTTTAAATATTTAGATATGACACTTCGCGATCGACCGGAAAATGGCCTCCAATTGACTTGTTAGCCAGCGCTGTTCAAGAGCAACAATTAACGCACTAAAACTGCACTACATCATTTGCCAGATATGTATAAAATCTTAGGATATATAAATTTTATCAATTAAAGTTTAAAATATAATTAAATATAACAGAAACATTATTTAATTGCAATAAATGCCACTTACTTCCTTATTTATTAAAGTTACATTTTGTGCACATAATATATTACACGTATTCTAGGAGTAATATAAATCGCACATAGTAAGTATATGTAGGATGTTAAGTATCGAATTACAAATTTTATGTTAGCAACATATCATTCACTTACAATTTTTTCATGTACCAAGTGATTTGCAACAAGCATCAGTAATCGTTTGCTTGGATAAAACATACATTGTGTGTTCGCGATTTCTTTTGTAAAGGAGTGACTGGAAGATATGCGAAGCTGAAGAGTAAAGTGTGTAAATAAAATATATACTTGTGCATTTTTAAAATATAGCAGCACTTAAAAACTCGTTTTTGAAAAAAAGGATCTTTTATTTATGTCCCACTTAGGCCGCCAGTATCAATGAGAAAAGAAAATTTTTTGCATTCGTGATTGCATCTGAATTTCAATCGGATCGATATTTAAATTTTTCTTTTTATTCTAATTAATTGTTTTATTTACGCCCACGCGATTGAGTTTTACCTCTGACAGCAATTAAATTCTTACGACAATGTAAACTTCCAATTATTTCTTTCTAAACATCACTGAAAGCAGATTGTTTTATAATCTGTTTTTACTTTTATTTATTTAATTAAGTTAACTGTAAATATAAATAAATTAAGAAATCAATGGATATAAGTAAATTAATGATAGCATCTTGTGTGGGAAGATGGATGTGTTTTTTCTTGTTAGAGGGAATTTTTAACGTTTCTTATCATTGTCGCTTAAATTATTTCTTTAAATTGCTAATTTGTATTAAAAATTTCCTTACATTCTTCTACCACAAGTTTTTAGGCATTTAATAGTAAAATATACATTTTTTTGGTGTTAATTGGGTTGCCTAACTTAAACATGAGTTTTTTACAAAAAAAAACTTCAATACTTAAAAATATGTAAACGATAAACGGACATAAGGATATGATAATCCTTTAATTACGCTACATAAAATGAAAATCGTAATGTTGTCTTTTGTTGTCATAGGCGTTTCAATTTCCTTAAAGAAATTTTTAATTGAGAAATTTTAATTTTTTGTTCTAGAAATTTTCTGATTAATCGAGCAATAAGAAATTTTTAATTCAATGAATAGCAGAAAGCTGGAATCTCTCGGTGATGTTATAAGACTTAAAGTGAGGTACAGATTTTTCCAACTTATCCTGGAATGAAAGGTGTTGGAAAGAAGAGTTTTCTTTGTTAAAAATTTACCAAAAATTGCCCTAATTTAACCAAGTCTATTGCAATTTTAAGAAAAATCAATTAAATACGACAAAACTTGCTAAAATCTAACCAATTATCACAAATATACCAAAAACAAATCAAATTTTAAGCAAAATCACCCAAGATAACCAAAAATATTACAATTCTCACAATAATTATTCAAACTTTAAAAGAAAATTGATAAAGTTTTAACAAGTATTACTTAAATTTGACAAAATGTTTTTAAATTACGACGAGATTTGCTCAAATTTAATATAAATAGTTTTCTTCTTCTTCTTCCTGCCCTTTGTCCCAGTTTATCCGGGGTCGGGCCTTCTTGTACATTTTTAATAATTATTAAAAAAAAGGGGAAGTAAGTGGCAACAGTAATAATAAATAAAGCCCAAATGTCAACCTCACCTGGGCGCAGGCATATTTGACGACCGAGTTACGATGAAATAAATGTAACACTGAGAAACAAGGAAATGTTTTCTCACAGCCTATAAAATCGCATTGGCCAGCATGCGTTAAAATCTCAAATAAAACTGCAAACTCAAAAAGGTGACGACAGTGAAACAGTGCGAAGAAAGGGTACGAAGAATTCCCGGCTTGGACGGGAAGAATACCTTCTAATTCTCAAATAGGGACATCAAAGATGAAGAACACATGCCTGTACATGAAGTTGGCTTTATGATACATAAAAGACATGCTAAGAGCACAGTTAAAATAGAAAGTAGAGTAATATATCTGATAATACTAAAACCCTAGATACAACATCAAAATTATACGCATACTCAGCGACAACGAGCCACCCAGACGAAGAAGTAGAGAGCTTCTATAAGGATATCTTAAATTCTTAAAAGCACTTAGAAAATATCTAGGGCACTACACATTTCTCATTGGCGGCTTTAACGCAAAATTTAGCTATAAAGAGGACGACATTGAAATTGCGATTGGCTACTATGGTATTGGACACATAAATTCCAAAATTCCAAAGAAAATATTTTGCTAGATTTCTCTCCTTCTTCAAGAAACGCCCTTCTCTAAAGTGGACATAAGCGAATGCTGATGGCGCCACTGATTTTATAATAACTAACAAGAAACAGAAAATTCACGCATCCACCATATCACAGTGATCAATAAATACTCAGCAGGCAGCGATCTTTAATTATTGAGTGCAAAAATGGTCACAATCTGAAAAAAGAAAGATCTAAAGTAATACTCAGCACGCAAATGCTATGCAAATCATAAAAGCAAGTTTAGGACACCTGAAAACCCCTAAATAAGAAGAACATAGCATTAAAGAACTAAAAAATGAAATAGACAAGGCGTTAAAGGACGACATGGAAAATTCTGCTTAAAAACAAAAAAAGTACGTAAACCTTTCGAAAACTGCTCTCAAGATATACGCGGGAATTGGGTAAACTTAGATAGCTAAATAGAGATATCCTACACCATTCGAAGAGGTATAAGAAAATACAACACCGAAAAATTAAAAAAAAGTGATAGATGAAAATAAAAACACGCGTTTCTATTGGAAAGAAGAACAAATGCAAACTATCAACACTCGAAGGGGAAATAACAATTAGTAGAGATGAACTGCTTCGAAATGTAGGAAAATGCTAGACCAATCTCTAAAACAAAACAGAATCAAGCAAAACTACTAACAGGAAAGTCCAACTATACCACCCGTCCGAAATCAAGGATACGAAGATATGCCAAAAATAACAACAGAACAGAACAGAAATAATAAATGATCTATCCTAGAGAAAATTCAATAAATGCACTATGCAGATTATTGCGGGAACCATAACAAATAATCGAAGTGCCATAACTGATCTAGGCAACTATAGACCTATCACCCTTTTACCGCCTATGTACAAACTTGTCACAAAAACAACAACATCCAAAGTTCGACTTCTATTAACTATATGAACAAGCACGATTACGAGCTGGAACGGAACGAACGACCAACTACAAGTCATCAAAATCCTTGTAGAGAAGTGCATTAAATAAAAAATATTCTTAACCCTTTAACTGATAAATGCGTATTAATACGTTTTTAATACGTGTTATAAAATATGAGGAAGCATTTGAAAAATTTAACGTATTTTTGCAAAACAAAAATGACGCAGTCGGTAGGATTGTTGTGACTAAAAGCGAATTGATCTCTTCCAAATTCGTCCAATTAGTACAATCAACCAATATAAAATACTAAACGCAGTAGTAAAATGTCGGCTGTTTCGTCCGATGTCACAAACAAATTCCAAGTAGAATGCGAAGTATTCCAAAAGGACATGATATCTTTAACGGAGAGTCTTGCATCGTGCTAATCGCAGACCGCGTAGATGATGTAATCAGGTTGCTTAAAAGACTTGAAGCTGCTTCCAATAAAGACGGATTACAAATTAACAAACTTATAACGAATCTAGTTCTCAGCTAAAATACATTAGTGGATATCGCAGTAAGTTCATTAAGTATGGGTCTGAATGGGTCTGACATAGTACGCTGAGAAACGTATTAATGCAATATGTCTTAAACCAACTTAAACAAAAGGTCTTGTGTCCTGCCGATATTGACGTATGGTGCGAAAACACTGACGATGACCAAAACTTCCATATCCTAAATGCGTATTACGTAGCGAGCCATGAAGAGTTCAATCCCTAAGGGATCAAGTCTCAAACTCCGTTATCCGCAGAAGGGAGTCACAGACGCGATCGAAAAAATAGCATCCCTAAAGTGGAACTGTCGGTCATCTAGCAAGAGTCAACGACGCGTCAAAATATGACGTAGGACTGGCTTTGCTCGGCAAAATCGTAGTCACAATTTATTCCAAACGCACAAAGTTAAACAAACAAATTAGGTCCGAAGTAAATTATTATTTTGTTAGTAGTTCATTAAATAAATTTTATATACCGATGAAATGTTCAAATGAAAAATAATGTGTAGAATTTAAAGTTTACAATAAATAAAATAAACCTTCTCCAGCCAGTACGCGTAGGCGGACAGTTAGACAGACGGATAGACGGACGGATGAGGACTTACGCTGCGACTATCAGGCTAACGGTACGGTAAGGGTTATGGTGGCAGTAGAATGTAAGCTGAGACCCGATAACTTACGCTGCGACTACCAGACTAGCGGATCGTATTAGGAGGCTAGCTGACTCGCCGAGGACTTACGCTGCGACTTGTCAGACTAGAGGGACAGGGTAAATAGGCGGTAAAAATGAGCCAGAAGCCCAGGACTGGAGACAAAGACACGAAGAAATCCGAATTAAAAGACGGCCACCTATTAGATTAACAGACGATTGAAAGTGGTACCAGTCAAAATGGATGCACATAGCATAGCGCCGAAATGTTTGGAGGAGCAAAACCGGCTGACCGGGTAATGATCATGATGATGGGATAAATTGTGACGAAAATAGTTTAAATTTTACCAAATTATACTGAATTTGACTAAAATAATTTCAATTTCAATCAAAATTTATTAAAATCTTCGCAATTTTACTAAATTTATGGCAATGTTAATCAAAACAATCTAAATTTTGACAAAAATCTTTCAAATTTATCTAAGCAATTTTTTCTAAATTTTGTCAAGTATTTTTGTCTATGTCACTATTATAGTTACTAAGCCATAATTCACCTATTTTACGCGACTTACTAATTTTCCACGTAACTATTTTTCTTCTTAAAATAGGGGAGGCATTTGACGAAATATTTATCCTGTGCGCCAAATATCCTCGCAATGTCGCTGTAAGTCGATCTTGTTGATTTTCTTTTTTAATAAATTTTTAATTTTAGAAAAATAAGAATAGATTTTGAAAATATATTTTTAGTTATATTTTAATAAAGAATATTATTTCATAAGAAGATTAATTCTACAAAAAAGTATGTAGCAAATAATGAGAATTTAAAAAGTAAAAGTATGTATATGGAGACCCTTGTACGCCTAAAAGAAATTTAACGTTTTCAAAATTAAATCCTACTTGGAGAAATTTTTGAAAAATGTTTCTTTTCCAATTTGTCCTTAGCAACAATATTTGTTGTTGGTTGTGTACTTCCTTGCAACATTAGTATTAAAAGCTTATTACCACGCTTCTGTTTTTTTTAATGTGTTATGACCATATTTGGCCTAGATTAAAATCGTTTAGGAATAAATTATCCAAAACAGTCGTAGTTTTACTGCTTTTTTCTGTACTATTTAGTAAAACAATTTTGTAGAAGCAGCAAGACATTTTTTTAATAGCATAATCAGCTTTAATGTGTGTGGGTCTAATTATGCAGATTTTATCTTGTAGTAGCGTAGAGTGTAGGTGGAGAAATTACCTGTCTAATCTAATTAACAGGTTAGTTGATTAATAGGTACATGTGGATACTAAGTCAGCCGCAACATTGATCGTTTCGAAAAAATAAATCCCAAGAAAATTCGTCGACGTTTTGTGTGGGATCGGAGCTGAGAAGATTTGATTTTTATCATTCCCACTAATCATATCTCTTTGGAAACAATTTATTGAGCATTAATGTAAAGTTTAACTACAAATAGGTTAGGCGTCCCGTTGCATTTCTGGAAGTTTATTCACACCTCGTTTAATATCAAAAGATTAAATCTTCACGCAGCACAAAAATTCACATTAATCTCAACTATTTATATAACAGTTACAGTTAAATACAATGTAAATAGATGCCAAGTTATATAACACAGGTTTTAAAACGTTGTTTTGTGGACGTTGTCTTGACCGCAACTGATTTTATCGCGTCATGTTAATTTTAACTCAAATGAAAATCAAAATTCCAATAAATAAACTTCAAATTTAACGTAAACCCAAAATCACATTAATAGAAATTTGGTATTTTATCTTATCTTGTTTTAAAGGTGCTGAACACCCTCGTCTACGACATTTTATACAAGGACCACCGACTAACTACTGTTTATCACATTTTAAGGGATGCATCCTTTAATTTACATATATCCATTTCATTTATCTAATTTAATTGGAAGCATTGTAAATTGTAATACTTGGTGGTCCTAATTAAAAACTTTTTTCTTTTACTCGATCATAAGGGCGAATCCAGAGGTAATCCTATGGATGGTTCTAGTTGTTTTTAAATACATTTAAATAATTTAAAATTTCCAATTTTTAAATAACCAAAATTACGGGTTATCAAAATTTACCAAAATGGTTAATCAATCAAAATATGTCTGGCTCCTTGTTGGTGTTAATACCCTTGTGTTGCAAGTCTCCGTATTGAGATAGATTGTAAAGATATCAATATCTGCACTGGTTTTCAAAGACCGATTAAACGAATTTAAGCCATTAATAAGGCTAAAAGAGTTAGAGGATTTAAATGGATAAAATGGAAATAAACATTATTTGCTATGCTAATGATACTCTCCTTCTGGGGAATAATGACCCGAAAAATGTTCTAAATATAATTACCACTGTGCAAAAACCCTAAATATGATTATATCTCCAGCTAAAACTAAGCGTATAACGACTTTACAAGATGACCATGTAATAAGAGACAGAACAGTAATTTTAAATTAATAGAAATCAAACTATTAGGCAATAAAATGGAGGTCAGAGAACAAGTGCTCAAACTACTTACCATGTTCTCTCAACGTCAAAATGTGGCGAAAAAAAAAACACATGAATTAGGTAAAGATATAAATTTGCAATGCGGTAGTTCATCCAATTTTAATATACGCTGCAGAGATGAGATCATACACCTCTAGAAAATATCAGGAAGGAATGTAATTTATGACGTTTAAACGTTCGTGGGTATCCACAAACGAAAATGGATATCACAAGAATAACCAAAGAAAGTAGAGAAATTTGAAAAAAGCAAGTCAATAATCGATGGGAAAAGTTTTAACAGACCACAAAGGAGATGATTTAATGAAAAGTAAAACAACGGTGGAATTTTAATATGGGGCAAAGAAAGAAAAAAAAATGGCAAAATATATTGTGTGTATTAACCACCGGATTTTACGCTGTTACGTGTTTTCCACACTGCTGCATGGAGGAGAAGCGTGGACCTTAAAGAAGAATCACATGGACACATTGCAAGCAATTGAAATGTGGTGCTACCGAAGGATGTGACTTATCCCCTGGACAGACAAAGTTACTAATACAGAAGTCCTAAATAAAATGCAGAAGAAGTACAACATTTTAAATACCATAAAAAGGAGAAACCTACAATACCTAGGCCACATAATAAGAGGACCTAAATACAGGCTCCTACAACTGATAGCCCAAGGAAAAATTAACGGAAAAAGGAACATAGGTAGACGCCGCGTGTCCTGGCTTAAAACCCTAAGAGACTGGTTTGATTGCAGCAACATCCAACTATTCCGATCTGCAGTCAATAAGGTCCGAATTGCTGTAATGATAGCGAACGTCCGATTAGAGCTGCACTATAAGAAGAAGAAATAACCACCTTCTAAAATTAAAATAAAACACGTGTAAAACCACATCTCCCAAGAACGACCACCAAACAAAAAATAAAGAGTTAATTAATGCACCATTTTAATGGTTGATTGTTAGACACGCTGCGTAAAGGACGACATGTATTTTTTGTTTGAAATTAAGGCCTAACACGCCACGGCTCCCATGGGCTAGAAGTTGAGATACGCTCAACCAGCACGGCAAAAAGTAATATTTTCTGTTTACTAGTCTTGGCCTCACTGGTAAGAGTGGAGCCTATCAACTCCTTTTAAAACACTACTTGCAAGAATCCAACATCAACTGGATTGACACCAGTAGTCAACTAATGTGGGGGCTCACGTACAACTCGCGCCTCATGTCGAACCAAAGCTCAAATTTGACGAGAAACCGTTGCAGGTTTTACGCCTGCTATCATGTGTTTTACGTTCACTAGCGCCTGGGCTCTAGCACCTGGGCGTTAATCTAGATGACCACCTCCGATATTGCGTAGTTATGTAACCGTTTTATGGATAGAAGAAACATAATGGACCAAGTTTAGATAATAAGATCAAAACATGGGAATTAAATTACAAAATGAATTAGTAAAACCTACCCAAAATTCGGAAGCTATCGAGTATACAATAAACTTAGAAACAGGGTTATTGTCAAAAAAAAAGAATAAAGTGCAGTTTTTACGAAAAATTTACAAAACACAAAAATCACAACCTATATGAAGGGCAGAAAATGATATGGAACATGATAAGAAGCAAGAAGAAAATTTTCATTCAAGGAAGGTCCAAACCAGATGCAACATAAATGAACCAGTGTAAATTTATATATAAAGAAGCCACATATGCGTGGAATAGCGCAATCCCTCTAGAAAATACAAAATTATTTATAACAACAGAATGGAGGTAGACGAAGGGTAGAGAAAACTAGTAAATGATTGCCAGGTTTGATGATATTACGAACGACCTAATTAAATACGGAGGACAAAAACTTATGAAAGAATTATAATCTCTTTTAATGTAGGTACTGAATACTGGGGCATAACTATCACCTTGTTTAAAAAAATGAACCAAGAGTGGTTCCAAAAACTGCCTATTGGTTATTGATTAAACCTACTAGTTATAACCATGAAACTATTTACCACGATGTGATACTTAAAAAGAATGAAATGGCCAAAAAACAACAAACTCTACAAAAATTACGTCCGATTCAATCTACGATAAATTTATGATAAAATCAGTGAAAGTAACACGATAGCCTTCGTACGTTTCGTAGATCCTACACAGACCTTCAATTAGAATAAAATTATCTGATATGAAGAAGCTTATGAACACCAAAGTTCTCACCCCCAAAGTCATTAATATAATTTCAATCCTAAATGCAGATAACGAAATAAAGCCTATGATAAATCAAAGGGTAACAGAAGAAATACCTGTGAGTGGTACAAAGGAAACATTCTGAGCTCCGAGGTCTTGAAAGTCATAAAAATCATGAGTATAGGTGTCTTACACAAACCTTGGATTAGAATAAAATTATCTGATGTGAGGAAGCTTATGAACACCAGAGTTCTCAAACAGAAAGTCAACGATTTAATTCCCTATTATACTAAAACCGTACCTTCCCCTTCTCCTTATAAAAATTTAACTAACGTCACTAACGTTTTTGACCGACACGGCGATAGCTGTGGTTCCCTACTATACTAAAACCGTAACTTCCCCTTCTTCTTACAAAAATGCAACTAACGTCACTAAAACTCGGAAAAGCAATAATCCGAAGCAAACTCGCAGAGGAACATATAAAACTATGGAAAGAATCCAAAGGGATGAGGCACACAAAACTCCTCCTCGCGGAACCAACGCCAAATACCTACAACAAGGTATCGGGAATGAGTCGATCCAAACTGCGGAAGCTCACAGGACTCATAACGGGACACTGTGAGCTGCGAAAACATC
>JARJDX010047208.1:0-11038 GCA_030264735.1 Gymnusa sp. GC000175 | reverse complement strand
TTTTCTTTTTTTGTTATTACTAGAAGAACAAAGAGGAGATTGCAAGCAGACGCCGCACTCAGCCATGGTCTCTCGCTGACATTTAAAATGTTTTAGAATGTTGTTAGGTGGGTCTTCTTCTCGTTATTTGAGAATACCAGGTCACACAAAAATGTTTAGACTATTTCAAGGATCAAAATCGATCTATAGAAAAAAAAAATGAAATATTGAGGATCCAAATGTGACTCGGTGTGAGCAATTTTAAAACCAAATTTATAATTAAATTTATTGTAGAAATAAATTTCTTGTTTTTTTTTGTCTTTAATTATTTTTTTTAATTATCTCTATATAAATAATTTAAGGTTCAATAAAATTATTGCTGAAATTAATTTACGCAATAATCTCTCAAAAATATGAATATGCAACAGGCTTTAAGGCTCTAGCAGGGAACTATCAGTATTATTAATCAGTAATATTAGAGGCTTTAAGGCCCTTTACACTATCAGTATTATTGATCAGTAATATTAGAGGCGTACGATGATTAATATTATCAAAAAACCGCATTAACAATATTTTCCTAACACGGTCAATTTGAATGATCAATATATCGTTTTCAATTAAATTGAACAATAATATTGATGGTATAAGGTGCCCGGTTAATATTTTTGTAATACCGCCGCTTGCGATGGCGTACGAAACGTTAACCAAAAACTAATGAATCCACGCGATAATTATTTATAAAATTTTTAATTTAGATTTTACATAAATTATTTATCATCAATGTAATAAAACATTTAAATGTGAGTGAGAGGAGTGGTTGATTCTTAAGGAGAGAGGATATGAGATGAGCGAGTCCTATATAAGCAGCATCCTTGTACCATTCTATTATTAATTTATTTATCAACGACATTAACGGTACTGATTTAGATTAAAAATCAAAATTAAACCAAGAATTATTCAGAATTTTTCATGTTTTCATAAAAAAAATTGGAAGTGTGGTCTCCACACGATTTTCGTTTACGAGTTAAAGACATATCTGTCACTTTTAACAGAAATTGTAATTCATTAATTATCAGGTGTTTAAAATTACAGTATCTCTTCGCATTTTAATTCTATTAAGAATGTAGTTATTTGCACATGCACGGTGTAAGTTATTTTCATGGAAACGTTAAAATTCAACATGCAGTGCGCTTTTTTCATATTTCTTATTACAACTTTTGCTTCTGTCAAGCAATTCTTGATTTTCTTGTTTTAAATTATGTAAAAATAATTTTTTTACAAAATAAAAAAAAAAGTATTTTAGCTATGAACACTAACAAAATAAATACAGGTACTAAGAACTTTTAATTTTAAAATCATGCAAAAAAATGCAATTTTGTGAAAATTATTTTAAAAATAAAAAAAAAAGTGGTGTGATCGATCACCACACGACGCTTATTCATAAATTTGATTTATTAATTACTTTTGACAGAAACATAAGCACATTTCATTAATTATTTATTTATTTATATTATACCAAAATACCTTGGACCATTTTGAACATTTCGTTTTTGATAAATTAAAATACACAATTTACCCTTCCTTTTTACGTGCTGGAAAAAAATTTTAAAACGCGCCGTTCCGTGTCGCGACGCTTCCGAAGTTGAAAAAACACACGTCGATATCTCGAAAAATACGGGTTTCGGAAAAAATATTTTTTAACAAAAATTAAAGAACGTCTAAATATCTACAAAAAAATCAAATGGCTTGAAACGATCCGAGCGATTCGGTACACCTCGATATTCGCTTGAAAATTTTTCGTTTTTTCAAAAAATTTAAAACGTTTTCTTCTCTTTTGACACCCACAGAAACGTTTGTGAGAAATTTCCCTTGAGGAAATTAAAATACGCAAAAATTGCCAATCGACGCTTTAAAAAAAAAAATTCCGACGCCGCGTTTGGCGTCGCGAAGCCTTTTTAGTTAAAAAAACAAACGACGATATCTCCGAAACGGTACCTCCGATCGAAAAAAAATTAAGTTCTTTTTTGTGGGTCGTCTATGGTCTACAAAAAAGTGTTATGACTCGAAAACTTCGGAGCCTTGCAAGTCAACTTTATTTTTGATTTTACCGAACGTGTTTGGCGACGTTCGAAAAATTGCGAAACTTATAAGATATCTGAAAGTGGCGGCGATGGATTTTTTTTATTTACTTAACTTCATCTCCAGGAGGTAGCTCGCCTGGGGTAGGTAGACAGAAACTTATCAAGATCTCTGTGCGACAAACGGTACGGCGTCCATGCGCCTTTAAAATTTAATGTCGCGACGCCATATCTCAATAACGGCGACATCTGGCCGAATGTGAAAAACGGCATTCGATCGGGCTTGACGAGAAACTCGAATGTCAAATATTTCATTCCTTAATCTTAATATTTAGTGGTAGAAAAAAAATTATTTTGTTTTTGGATGTCGTTTACAACAGTCCACGCCACGTGATTCAACTTTCGTAATTTTTATGTCACGGTGTTCCGATTTCTGTTTTTGATAAAAAAAAAGCGTTTTTACAAAATTTTGAATTTCGTCCACTCGCCGTTACGAGTTTTTAAAGGTAATTTTTTTTCGCGATTTTCGAAAAACGCATAACAAGGGTTGCACTCCATTTCCGTCCATATTTCTAACTAATTCTGCCATAATTTAATAGACTCGAATTAGTTTTATCGAAAAATGTCCCCACACCATGAAGACGCCTTTATTATCAACCGAAAAAAAAAATTTTTAACCCCAAAAAACGAAATTTTTACAACAACCTTAATTTTCTTACCGTGACCGGAATTTTTCCTAATTTTTTTTTCTTTCATCGTAAGACGCGCCTTTTAATTCTCTTTCTTCCCATATCCTCGCTTTTTTTCTTATCTCTTTATTATCAAGCCAAAAAAAAATAATTTTTAACCCCAAAAAACGAGTTTTTTCTTAATTTTCTTACCGCGACCGGAGTTTTTCCTAATTTTTTTTTTCTTTAATCGTAAGATGCGCCTTTTAATTCTCTTTCTTCCCATGTCTTCGCTTTTTTTCTTATCTCTTTATTATCAACCCAAAAAAAATAATTTTTAACGCCAAAAAACGAAATTTTTAGAACAGTTTTCCCTTAATTTTCTTACCGCGACCGGAGTTTTTCCTAATTTTTTTTTCTTTAATCGTAAGATGCGCCTTTTAATTCTCTTTCTGCCCATGTCCTCGCTTTTTTTCTTATCCATTTATTATTAACCAAAAAAAAAAAAAAAAAACATTTAACCCCAAAAAACGAAATTTTTACAACAACCTTAATTTTCTTACCGCGACCGGAATTTTTCCTAATTTTTTTTTCTTTCATCGTAAGATGCGCCTTTTAATTCTCTTTCTTCCCATATCCTCGCTTTTTTCTTATCTCTTTATTATCAACCCAAAAAAAAAAATTTAACCCTAAAAAACGAGTTTTTTCTTAATTTTCTTACCGCGACCGGAGTTTTTCCTAAATTTTTTTTTCTTTAATCGTAAGATGCGCCTTTTAATTCTCTTTCTTCCCATGTCTTCGCTTTTTTTTTATCTCTTTATTATCAACCCAAAAAAAATAATTTTTAACGCCAAAAAACGAAATTTTTAGAACAGTTTTCCCTTAATTTTCTTACCGCGACCGGAGTTTTTTCTAATTTTTTTTTCTTTAATCGTAAGATGCGCTTTTTAATTCTCTTTCTGCCCATGTTCTCGCTTTTTTTCTTATCCATTTATTATTAACCAAAAAAAAAAAAACATTTAACCCCAAAAAACGAAATTTTTACAACATTTTTTCATTAATTTTCTTACCGCGACTGGAGTTTTTCCTAAATTTTTTTTTATTTTATCGTAAGATGCGCCTTTTAATTCACTTTTTTTCCATGCCCTCGCTTTCTTTTTTATCATTTTATTATCAACCAAAAAAAAAAATAATTTTTAACCCCAAAAAACGAAATTTTTACAACAGTTTTCCCTTAATTTTCTTACCGCGACCGAAGTTTTTCCTAAATTTTCTTTTTTTTATCGTAAGATGCGCCTTTTATTTCTCTTTCTTCCCATGTCCTCGCTTTCTTTCTTATCCCTTTATTATTAACCTCCAAAAATGAAATTTTTACAACAGTTTTCCCTTAATTTTCTTACCGCGACCGGAGTTTTTCCTAATTTTTTTTCTTTAATCGTAAGATGCGCCTTTTAATTTTTTTTCCCATGTCCTCGCTTTTTTTCTACCATCCTTATTTCGTCTGATAAAAAATTAAAAGTAAAGAAATTCGCGGTTCGCTTATATCTTACTATAAATTCCTAAAATCGCATATCGCATATGAAATGCTTAGACAAAAGCAAGTCTAAAATTAGCAAGATCTTTAAATACTCTTTTTTTATTATAACAAAAAAGTTCTAGCACTAATCAACTTTGCCTTTACATAAGCATATTTTAAGTGCAGGATCTACGTATATGCTACACAAGATATAGCTTAGAGCCCCTTACTTTTTTTGAGTTTGCATTTTTAGGTTTGTTATGAATAAAAATGAATTTAAGCTAATCTTATTTCAAATAGCTTAGCGCCTTATTAAATCCCAATGCGGCCCGGCATATATTGAAATGACTTTTATAGGATGTAGTGAATATGTCAATCAAACAAGGTACGGTACTATAAAACCCATTTAATTACCATATTGGCATTAAGGTATGTACCAAATAATTACGCCACCTATGACGTAGTTGGAAAGTGCTAATAAATTTTATGTTTTGCTAAAAAGAGTACACATCGTATCAATAAATTAATTAATAAACAATTTAACTAGTTAAATACATAGGTATATAATTTTACGTAACATAAATTAATGCTTTTCTGAAATATTTATCAAATATTTTTTGCAGATATTTTTAGTAAATTAAATAAAGTTTTTATCATTTTAATCAATAAATTGCCTTCAATATTATTAATCAATAATATTGATTGTATAAGGTGTGCTTTAGTTTGAGTTAATATTATTTTCATGAAATACGAAAATCGCGCCTGCGATGGCGAACGAAACGTTGGCCAAAACCAATGAAACCACGCCACAATTATTTACAAAATTTATTAATTTATTAGGATTTTTATGTGCATAAATGTGTTGGTAAAAATGCTAAAAATAATGCATCGTGTTGAACGCCTTTTAAAATAAAGCATCGAATCTACAAATTAAATAAATGTCTACGATAACAAGATAACGCATGGTAGTAACGCACAGTGACGTATCTACAAAGTATGTTAAGGGGGGCACTTCTTATTTACAACATACCACATTAATATTATGAAACATAAAAGTTTAAATATTAAAGCTTAGTATATTTAATAAATTTCATTGGACATTAAGGGGGGGCCATGGCCCCTATGGACCTCCCCTGGATACGCCAGTGGTTATGCAAAAATATTTAAAATATTTTATTCGAATTTTTTTTTAACTATTTATTTATTTTTTACTGTTTCAATAAAAATATAAATCATCGCATCGACGTCGCATTTGGCCCGCGGGCAGCATTTTGGGAATCCCTGGTCTAAGTAATGAAAAAAATGGAAATATAATCACAAGAGATACAATATTTATTTCAAAGCTTCTAATAATTAATTAAATTTGAGGAATTGATATTAAATTTTGACGTTTTTTTAGATAATTTCAGTCAAATTTAAACGGTTTTCATTAAAATTTAGTTGATCTTGGGTAAATTTATGTTCAACTGAGCGATGCATATCAAATTTTGTTTTGCTTAAAATTATGATCAATTGAAAAGTTTATTTTTGTTCTCGGTGGTACCTTCTCCAAGGAAAAAAAAAATTATTTCAAAAATAAGTTGGCAACCCCAACAATTTATTTTTTTATAAAAAAATTGGCAACCCTAATTTATGTGTGAGGAAAAAAGTTGGCAACCCTGACAATTTATTTTTTCACGAAAAATTTGGCAACCCTAATTTATGAATGAAGAAAAAAAGTTGGTAACCCTAAAATGTTTATAAATAATAGAAATAAAAAAAAATATTATTGAAAATTTAGGGACGAAGTACATAGTCAAAATTATTTTAACATTTTTATTTGTAAAATAGGAGTGTATAAAAAAAATACCAATTTATTGGAAATAACAAAATTTTACATTTTATTATCATATTATGTCACATTGTGTTACATCTTACAATTAAAAATTAACATTATTCAATAAACATAGAAAGTATATTTTAAAAGCAGACGCATTTGATTAATTTATTCACCATATGCGTAATGTATAAAGGTTTTGCAAGGTATTTGCATACTCGTGGACTGGTCTGGGATTTTTTAATTGCGAAAATAATATTTTTGGAGTTAAATAAAAACAAATATATACCAGGTGTCCCATTTTAATCCTTCCAGCGGAATATTTTGAGAACCGTGCCTCCAATCGAGACAGGTGCCAAATAAACACTTTAATGGTTTGGAGGGGGACACCCTATTGTTGAAAAAGTTTTACCCCCGACACCGAGGGGGGTAACTTTTAAATAATAAATGTATACCCCTATTTTTTATTGCAGATTCGAAAAGAGCGTGAAAAACTATGTAGGTTTTATTCGAGAACTTTTTTATTATTTGCGACAGGTGGCGCTGTAATCGCCAAAATTTTAATTTTTTTAGTGAAACATAAAATTACGGTTTGGATGGCAATTTACGATTAAAAATGTCAAGGCCGTTTATAATGAGCGCTTTTTTAAGCCCCTGGAGGCGGGAGAGTGATTACAGTATGATACCTCCAAAAATAACCCAAAATTTGTAAATTAAAAATTCGCCGGACTAAAAAGTTTTGTTTGAATAATACATAATCAAAGAAAAATGAACTTACCCTCTCACCTTAGGTATGAGAGAGAGTGAGGAAGGGTGGGAGGGTGGTAGGGGATGAGGGAGGAGGGGGGGGGGTCTGAGAGAGTTTAGGTATGATTGATGCAAGACGCATTTTTTTACCTTTTATGATTTTTTGCAAATTTTTCGGGATTTTCAGAAAATATAGAAAAGAATTTGCACGCCACTGCCTTGCTATATTCCAACTGATTCTGCCATAATCCGACGGACAGAAATCATTTTTATTAAAAAATGTTCCCACACCCCGAAGAGGCCTTTATTTTTAACCCAAAAAAAAAATTATTTTTACCCCGAAAATCAAATTTTTACAAAAGGGTTCTCTTTATTTAATTACCGCGACCGGAGTTTTCTTTAAATTTTCCTTTTTATATAATCATACTATGCGCCTTTTCATTCTCTTTCTTCCAACGTACTCACTTTGTTTCACACACCTATATTTCGTCCGATTAAAAATATAAGGTAAAAAAAAACGCGTTTCGCTCAAAATTTTCTTGAAATAACAAATATGTGTATCCTCTACTCTCTCTCGCGCATGTCTTTGCCCATATGACTCACTCTTTCACACTCATTGCCATAATTTCATTAAGTCTTTTGTACGGTAAAAAAATAATAAAAATAAAAGACACACTGCCAACCTAATTGGCTGATAATTAATGAAATATATTTATGTTTGTATTAAAAGTAACGCATCAAATTCGTCAATGAAAGTGGTGTGGTGACCACAAATCATTTTTTTATTATTATAAATTTTAATTTTTTGATTGTGACTCAGTTTATTCTTATTCACTTCGGCTGCTTTATTTCTTTTTCAAGTCTAATTTGGCCTCTGCAGAATTTTATGCAAGAAAACGGACGTCGGGCAGACTTTTATGCAGGGGTGAGGGCAAAACTATAAATTAAAGTAATTTTTTTAGATCTTTAACAGTTTATGTGCCATATGATGATTTATAGAGGGGGCAAGTGCCCCTTCTTGCCCTACCCAGGCGGCGCCCATGTTTGATGGCTTAGATATAAAAATTGACTCTTTTTATCGCATTGTTTTTTATTGTGATTGCGTTTTGTGTTATAAAATTAATTTTTGATCGGTTCATAAGCAAATTTGAAAGTAAAACCAGAGCTATGTATTCTTAAACGCTATCATCATCATGTCTTCCCATTTTTTTTCCAGTTTTTCCTGTACTAACGCTATATGACCATGTAAAATCATAATAAATAAAATTATGTTATAAGATCCTTATCACCATTTATACCTTTATATAGTTTTACTTAAAAGTGTTTATGGTAGAACCTTATAAATGTCAGGGGCGATGATGATCTGCATATTAAAAAGTACTCTGATGGGTGATTTATTTATAGTTATAAATTAGGCTGGATTGAACCTGAGATCTTTAGCATGCTAGTCCACGTTTTATTAGTCGACCACTCCCTTTAATTATGAAAATTTATATAAAAAAAAATAGCGACCTGTCCTCATAACTAATTTCAAGAACCTGAAAGACGATTTTTGTTACACAATTCTATTATAAAGTGATCTCAGACGAAAGTAATTTGAACTTTAAAGAAATGTGCATAAACTGCTTGATGTTTATTGCATATACAAGAATGAGATGCACCTTGCAACAGCAGGGTTTTCCAAATTAAAAAAAAAATAGATGACGGATCTGATTTAAATTGTAAATTGCAACAAATATGATTTGTTTGAATGTGGTTTGAGTTTATAACTCTTCCTTATAATAACCGTTAATTAAGATCGTGTACTAATGAGAATAATAATAACAATTACGTCGTTATTACCTACTTAAAACGTTTGGTGTGAATAAATATTGCACGTTTGGTTTAAAGTTTAAAGCGGTGTGGAAATTTATTCTTTCAATTATCTAGTGAAGCGAATTTGAAATAACAATTTAGTCGATTATTTTTGATTGTTTTCAAGTAATTTCGATGTTCTCCACTTGCTGCATAATTATAAATAACTTGTGAGTGTTATGTAAGTTACGTAATGTATCGCAGAATATATGTTTTAGTCTTCCTTTTACTTATTGGCATTTAGAATTATCATAAAAATGAAAATATTATTACTTTGTGAAGTTATCCCTAAAATGACAATGTGACTGTTAATAGGTAATATAATAAAATTAACATATTTGACAAGTTTTTCCATCGCATGTCAATTAACGTCTTGAAATGTTAATTTTAATGAGGGGTATTGGAAATTGGATAGGATTAAAAAGCTTGCTATCTCTCTCAAGTCTGTAACACGTAAGAAGTAGGAAAGTGCATGATGTTTGTCCTTCAGCTAGAAGATCAGCTCTGCCCCAAAGAAATACTCAATTTAGTTGATATTTAAAATCGTGCAGGAATGATTATTAAACATAAATATCTGTTATTTATTGCCGTAGGATAAAATCTTTCCGATTCGTGCAATTTACGAGCTCCCACAAAATCCATTGTTATAAGAAGCGCAAGGTAGCAAGTCCTCACACCATTATCAAATAAATTTTCTTCAAAAAATTTTCTTTCATCAATGAAACAAGTAAATGTAGGTCATTTTATAATTATAACTAGATCACGTAGTAGAATTGTAAACTAGTAAACTATATACGCCCCTATAGTAGTCATTCAACTTTTTCATTCATGTCTAGGAAGTGAAATTCATTCACGGAATTATTGGTAACTTGATTGTTGTCCGAGCTTTTATGTTCAAAAGCAGTTGTCAATTTTTTTTACAAATTTTATTATACATAAACAGCTTCTCAAATGGAAAGTAACATTAATCAACAGTTAGCTGTTTGAATGCAATAAAATATACAAATTTTAATCCGCCCACATTTCTTAAAACTTGCAAAACTTGCTATTTTGAAATATTTTTGAAATTCACAACTGAAATTTATGTTTAAAATCTGTAATTGTTTATGTATAAATTTTATGAACAAAAACCAATAGATATCTTAACCTATTTATAAACTCATCGGAGGGGATTGAAGATGAGAAAGCTAATTGTGGGAAAGTGCAGAAAAAAATAACTAACGATAGTGGGTGAAAATAAATTTGAGTTTTTTTATACTATTATTTGCGGAATTATCATCATCATGATCATCATCATTATGATAATCATCATAATCATCATCATCATCACCACAACCACCACCATCATTACCACCACCAACACCATCATCATCATCATCATCATCATCATAATCGTCATCATCATCATCATCATCATCATCATCATCATCATTACCATCATTACCATCACTACCATCATCAACATCATCATCATCATCAGCATCATCATTGTTATGACGCCCATTCTTTTTCTCACTTTATTCCTATCGGCTTACCACCGCCAACACCCCGTATTTCCCTCGCCTACCCTTTTATGTTGAAAGAGCAAAGCGCGAAAGTCTCCTAAGCTTTTGGCTCGCTTGCAACCCCTAGTTATCCCAAGTAGTATAATAGATCGCAGCGCCCCAACCTCGACTATGCGTTGGTTCGCTTCAAAGACTCGCTAATTAAGTAATTGCAGCGATTAAATGAAGCAACAACAAAAAAAATTGAAGCCTTTAAAATGTGGCTCTATCGACGTATCCTGCTGATATTTTGGAAGGACCGAGTAATAAACATCGAAGTTTTAGACAAAAAGAAGAAAGAGAAGGAGATCATGGACATCATCAAAACCCGCAAGCTTCAATATCTGGGCCATATCATGAGGAACGAGAACAAGTACGCCCTAATACAAATCATCATTCAAGGGAAGATACCACGGTAAGCGAGGTCCTGGACGAAGGAGAATATTAAAGTTGCAGAATCTTAAGGCGTGGTACGGGAAGACGTCAAACGAGCTCTTCAGAATAGCAATCAACAAACATCCGAAATCGGATAAGGACCTGAAGAAGAAGATCTTCATTCCAAGCTGGCATTCATCCACCTCCGTTAAACCTGTGTCAAGACATCTTTGTCCGTCTTGACCCCACCATCTATCCGTCTGTCTATCCGTGCCAGCTAAAGCAGTGGTGGACAAGTTTTTTCTCCTATGGCCACATGAACACCTCTAAAACCTTTGGGGGCTGTAGAACGTGATAAAATTGCTCAAATTTGAACAAAGTCGCATTTATTTTACTAAAACTTATTTATAATATATATCAGGGGTTCTTAAACTTTTTAAATGTTGTACCACTTAACAACA
>JARJDX010047203.1:0-11449 GCA_030264735.1 Gymnusa sp. GC000175 | reverse complement strand
TTTTTTTAAATTCAACAATATCAAAATCCCGGACATCAATCAAAAACTATACCGGACATTCCCCGACCTATTAAAAAAGAGGACATGTCCGGGAAAACCCGGACGCATGGTATCCCTACCTTGAATAAATACGGCCTAGGGCCCTTATAATACATAAGTCGGCCCTGTAAAGAGACTAATTAATGTTTTTTTAAAATGACCAGTTAATGTTTAATTATGTGTTTTCAAAATTAGGTAATCCCTAAAATCATTTTGCAACCTTTCCAATACTCCTTATAGTTTGTGTTTGTAGTTATTAATAATTATTTGAAGTCTTTTCAATATTCTATAATGTAAACTAATTTCTTCCAGTGATTTTCCCTTGAATTTTTCTCATAAGCTAATTTATTAAAATTGACTTATTTTAGATATCTTGCGATTATTGGTCATTAGGTATACTAGCTTATGAATTATCAATTGGTACAACTCCATTTACAGGCCAAAATACAACTGCAACCTATTCAAAAATTATTAATCACACAAAAACTTTGAAGTTTCCACCAGATGTACTTTTAACACAAGCATATATATCTCTTATTAAAGGTCTACTAACAGATCAAACATCTCGTTTAACTTATGCACAAATTATCAAACATGTCCTATTTAAAAACATAGATTTCACCAGTTTAAGGGACCAAGTTCCGCCTTTTGTTCCTAGACTATGCTCTGTAGATGACACTAGCAATTTTACTGATATTCAAAGTAAAAAAAAGCAACCATATATGGAAAATTTCAAAGCTAAAACACAATTTAGTGGTCGAAATTTGCCATTTATAGGATTTACATACACCACTGAACCAAACGATTACAAGGAATCTTATAGAGGCAACATTTTAATTACTGATGATACAGTAGAAAATTTTAAAAAGGAAATTGATGTGTTACAACGAAAATTAATAAGCAAGGAAAATACTTCACAAGAAATGGAAAATTTGGAAAGGAAGTTGGAAGAAAAATGTCGGAAATTGGAAAGTATTGAAAATGTTAGGGATCGATTGGAAAAAGATCTTGCTAATAACATTGCTGAATGTCAGGTAATTTTAATTTAAATAATAAATATGATTTTATTAAAAGATTTGGTTATTAGTGTATTTCAAGTAGGTAGATCAGTTGTTTACCTAAATGGGCGCTAAAGATTTCTTCCAAGGGTTAATTTCCCATACATGCGTAGTTACCGGATTGGCGTTTCTTAAAGCTTTCCAGGGCTTCAAAATGAAAAAAAATACGGAAAACCAAATCTTTTATTAAAACTTCCTCCATACATGGACTTACTTAATATTTGTGCACAAAATATGATTTATATAAATTTCTAATAGGCTTTAAAAAGAACATTAGAATGGGAACGAAAAGATAGATCCGAATTGGAGAGAAAAGCTCTTGATCTGATTAAATCGGCCAAATTAAAATGGGAAGCAGCAGAAAAAATTAAATTAGATAATGTAAACCAAGAACTGGAGGAAAGCAAAGATAAAAATACAAAATTATTATCAGAAATTACAAAACTCAATGATCAACTTCAAAAAGCATTACATTTATCCAATAAGCAAAAAGTAATATATAATAGAAAATTTAGCTTAAAATATTAATTGCTTCTTTTATTAGGCATCTATAGAGAATGTTGAAAAATTTCGTAGAAATAGTGTAATTGGACTTGAATCACGATTAGAAAAAGTTACAATAGAAAATCAAAATAAACTAGCAAACCTACAGCTCCAATTAAATGAAGTCATGAAAAAGAAAGAAGATTTTGAGAAAAAAATATTTGAATTAGAGAATCGGCACACCAAATTAACAAATAATCTCAATTTATCAGAAAAATTAAATTATGATTTAAAAACTAAATGTGCTGAAGCTGATGATACCATAACCAAATTAAAAACCGAAGTAGAAGTGCTAAATAAAGCTTGCGATGATGTAGAACAATATAAAAATGTTATATATACTTTAGAAGAAGAATTAATAACCCTTAAAGAAAACAACGTTGCAGAAAACGACTTATTAAAAGAAATTGAAAATAGCAAAGTCTTAAAAAAACAAATAAAAGATTTAAAAACTGAATTAAATTCCATGAGAGCATCAAAATTATCTTCTTTAGATGAATTAAAAATTAAATATGAAAATGATTTAAAAAATTTGGAACAAGACTTGAAAAAAGTTTCAATTGAAAGAAACGAACTAAATATGAAGTACCAAGAAGCAAGTTTAAGTTTAAAAGGCAGAGAGGAAAAATCAAATACTCTAGAAGCGCTTCTTAACAAGCTTCAATCAGATCTAGCAAAACTTGAGAGTGGTTCAGAACGTGAAGGTGTTTTACAGGAACAAATTGAAAGATTGGAACAACAACTTGTCGAGGTTTAATTTTTTTTTTTAATACTTTTTTAATTTATCGGGTCAGTTTTTGGTCAGTTTTTTATATAGATGGTCAATATTTAAAATAAATTGTCACCATTTATAATAAATAGTCAGTGTGGTTCATGTGGCGTTACAAGTTACTTACAATGTCCAAGCGCTCGGGATAAGCACAGGGCAGACGGTTCTCAGTAAATATTAGGGTTCACAACACCAGCAAAAAATCAATACAAAATATACAAAACTGGAATACCAATATTAGAAAAAAATATTGTTATTAGACGCCTTTTCTGATTCTACACTTATTCGTAAATAATTACAGTCAATTGCAAATGTTTCCCTGTCACTGCCGTTCCCCTTAAAAATTGCAACTTCGTTTTTAATAATTTGTTTCAATCCTTGCACTTTTTAGTCCGTGCTCTTAACTTTTTGGTAAAATATGCGTTTAAAATTCTGATGCTTGTTCAATTGCAAACTAAACTCCTGAATATGAAATAATGACTGCCTGTGGTATGACACGACAATTATAGTCAGGAGAAGCAGGTTTCGACCTTTAAATATTAAAATTAATAAAATTTTCGTCATCGGGATTTCTGGTCCAGCCCGATCGAATGCCGTTTATCGCATTCTACTAGGTGACGCCGTTAACGAGATCGTCTTGTCACAGGGTTAGGGACCCCCCTACTACCGAGATTTTTTATAGGGCTTAGAAAGTGCCACACTACTTTCAGTTTCCAAAAGCCAAGAGGGAAAAATTTCCCAATATTTCAAAAAATGAGACCAACACTAAAATTGAAAATAAAGTTGAAAAGGGAGGGCTTTCGATAGAGACCTTAAATAGTGTGAGCGATAAACAATATCCTCGCTTGAAGCCGTATGTAACCGAAAATCCCTGTGTTAGATAGTTTACACTTTTTCGATGTTGCACCTTCATAGCCTTTATCAATGTTTAGTTAACCATACAAATATAATAAAATTTTGCCTAAATCACATTTATCTTGTAGGTACATACTTAAATATCTGTGACAAATCTGTTCGTCGTTGTATGTCACCAAATTTTGAATCATCATAAAATAAAGCTCTTTTGACGCTTTATCCGAATCTGCAATAAAAATGGGGGTTCCCAGAGTGAATATCCTCAAAAATATTTATTTTTTATTTTTTCATATGATGCTTGATTTAAATCGACGAAAATACTAACTATCAAAATTTTACTGACCAAGAAATCATTTTATACTGATTAATAAAATAAAAGTATATGGTCAATTAATTTTTTATACTGACCAAATTATAAATATTTACTTATATTTTTCTAAACAACATACTGACCCAAAGTGAATAAAAATACTGACCAAATAAATAGTTATGATTATTACTGTAAAACTTTGCAGGTATCCGAAAATGCAGCATTAGAAAAGCAAGAACATGCCAAATTTAAGTCAAAATATTGGCGCATGGAGAAAGATTTAACAAATGCAGAATTAGATAAAAAGATTGTAGAACGTGACTTAAAAGAACATCAAATTAAAATTAAAGAATTACAGGATGAACTTAAAAATTTACACAATAAAATCGAATTAAATAAAAAATCCAATGAAAATGTAATGCTAGAATTAGGCGAATTAAATGAAAAATATTCTGATGATCTCATGAAACAAAAAGATGAAATTAAATGTTTAGAAAATAAATTAGCCGATGAAAAAGCCAAAGAAAACGTATTCAAAATGTTAATTCAAGATTTGACAAATGAAATTGATTCAAAAGAGTTGAAAATATGTTCCGTTTTGGAAACATTAGATTCGATTAAAAACGAAAAGAATGATCTGCAAAAAAATTTTGAACATGTTAAAATAGAAAATGAAAATTTAACCAAAAAATTAGTTTATGTACAAAACGAAAATAGTAGCATTAATGGAAGTTTGGAAAAATGTAAGAACGAACTTGAAAATGGTCATTTGGTAAGTGAACTAAATATTATTTTTACGTTTTTTTAAAATATAAATGGATTGACAGAATAAATAATATTTACCAACCGGAAGTAGTACTCATTTGAGTTTTTTATATAATAAAGTAACTACTTGTGTTTACAAAAAAACTAATAAGCTTTTAAAAATTGCAATACATTTGATCTAGTCTTTTTTCAATTCCCACAGAAAGTAGAGATTTTTTTGTATTTAAATAAAAAACTATAGTAATTATGAGAAATACTAATGAGTACAAAACAAAAATATTTTAAATTATTTTGCAATAAACTTTGGAACAGTAAAGCTAATTTTCGCGGACTGCTCCCGTTTTTTATTTGAATTAAGCATAAAATTACAAAACCATATTATAACGTGATTTTCTGTTTCGCAACTTAGTAATAGTTTTTCTATTTTAAGCATAACAAACTTAAAGAAGATACAGGTGTAAGAATAATTTGTTTAGGCGTAATACATGAAATACTTATGGGTTATTTTTGAGTTAAAAATGTGCAATTTTTTTTTCTTATGAACGCTTTTATCTATTTTACCAGATGTTTGTTTGCTTTTTTGCTTTTGCGAACAGAATTGTAAAATTTTAAAATGCTTTTTATTTCATAGAACAGAAAAGCATTGAGAGAAGCTTGTACTTTATTAGAAAACCAATTGATAGAGTTTGAAAATATTTTTGATTGTTCTGAATTAAAACGACAAGAGCAACAAATGGAGCTTCTAAAATTACAAAAAGAAGTTACGCAATATAAAACTGATTTATTATCTTCAAAGAAAATGGCAAATGAAGAAAAATCCTTAAAATTATTAGCCGAAACCAAAAATAAACGCTTAATTGACGATTTGGATAACCTACAAAAAGAAGTGGACTCTTATAAAAGTGAATGTAATGAATTCAAAAATTATTCCAATAATTTATCAGAAGAACTAACTCTGGCTGAACAAAAAATTTCGGATTATGAACTTTCTATGAAAGCATATGAAAGACAAATAGAAAATTATATTTCTGAAAATAATTATTTCAAGGAGGAAAATTCGAAGCAACTAACATTTATAAATAATGTAAAGGAATCAAATTATAAATTAGGAAAAAGTTTGGCAGAATCTCAGGTCAGTGAAAAGTAAAACATAATTTAATTAAAATTTTTTTAATTTTATTTTGTTCAGGCTGATACAAATGCTTTAATTGAAAAAATTAATGAACTAGATTGCCTTTTAACGGAAAAATCTAGATATTATAAAGAAAGAGAACTCAAAGCAGAAGCCACCATTCATCAACAAACAAAACTCATTGATTTTTTACAATCCAAGGTAAGGTATTTACTTCTTAGATTTAAATTGTCTTTTAAATTTTCTCGAGAACGGCTATATACGAGGTTTTAAATATCTTAGATTTGGCGGTACCCAAACTTTTTGCACTCGCGGACCCCTTTCTAAAATAATATCTTTTGTGGTCCCTTTTCTTATTATGAATTTTGGATAAATTAAATATTATAGATCAAACTAATCTATACATTTAAAAAAACTTTATTTCTAAATTTTAAATAGCAGATTATCCATACAAATGCAATGTTAAGAAATCTGTTAACAAATACCAAAACAAAATTTTGATTGATATGCCATTCTTTCTATGTAGGGCGCTAAAATCTACATACAAAAATATTATGATTTTAAAAATAATTGTTTCAAATCTTTAGCTTCCTTAAACATAAGGAAAAATAATCTAAAATACGAAAATAATAAAAATAGCCTTTATATTAAACATAAAAATTAACGAAGATCGATATATGGCGAAATTAATATAATCAAACAACTTCTTTTTCTCCTATGGAATGATGCCAACTTTTCAAGCATGAAAAAGATTTGGTGGCCAATTTTTAAACAGTTGAAAACAGAACTGCATTAAAAAATAGTTGTTAAACGCATTTTTTATTCATATTTAAAAGCCCCAGAGAAACTGTTGGTCGAAAGTACTACAAATGAATAATATCTTTTAACTGTTAAAAATATTTATTTAATTTAGTTTACTGAGACTTTCAATTTTTTTTTATATGTAAACAGCTCCTTTCTTCCACAACAAAAAATCGTGCATCCTCCTAATTCATATACTGGGTGGACAAAAAGTCTGGACACAGTCAAATATCTTAAAAAATTTACTTTCAATTGAAAAACCAAAAAATACTTGTTAAATATATAAAAAAAGCTATTTAATTATGCTTAAGCAAAGCTTGCCGTTTCCTCTCTGTGGGGTAAAGGAGATCAACTTACTTTGAGATTTTAAACGGGAACTCCCACTTTTTATTGCAGATTCAGGTTCTACAGTAAAAAATACATAAGTTTTACTAAAATACTTAGGTGGCGCTGTAATCGCAGGAAAAATTATTACAAGATTGCCTTTTTCTGCGATTATTACGAAAATTACAAAAATTGATAATTGTAATTTTTTTTGCACAATCTGGATCTGCAATAAAAAGTGAAGTGTTCCGTTTTAAAATATTAAGTTTTCCTACTTAGACGTGAAGGGCAACTTTAAATTTCCAAGAAGGAATCCTACCTAACTTTTACTAGAAACATATCTATGTTATCATCGTAGGTGGCGCTGTAAGCGCAGGAAAAACAAATGTTTTTCCAATAATATTTTCCTGTGAATACAGCGCCACCTTCTAAGGTTACAAAAAAAAATTGTATTTTTATTTAAAAAATCTGACATTTTTTAATTTTAAACTCCTCTTAAAAATTTCACATAAGCGTTTTTTGTTTTTTAATTGAAAGTGTTTTTCCCAAGATATTTGAACGTTTTTTTTTCACCCTGTATAACAAAAATTAAAACTAATTTAAATAACAATTTTTAACAAAAAAACATCCTTTGAAACAAATTTGTATTTTCCAAATTAAAATTCTGCTTTGTAAAAACGTGAGAGAGAACCCCGTTGGCCGCCAGGGGTACGCGGGCCACACTAATTATCATAATTTTATAAATATTATATTCTAGGTAGAAGATAGTAATAAAAAAAAGAAAACTTTATCCGACAAATTATTTGGTCATTCAAAAAAAGAAAACATTCCTCCGCTTGCACTTAATTATAAAGATTTAGAGTTGCAATTAAATAAAGAAAAGGAACATAACAAAAATTTAGTTCAAGAAATAATTTCACTAAAAGCAGAATTGTATAAAAAATCGGAAGGTGAAGTCAACAATAGTACATTAAAAAATTTACATTTACAAGATGCAGTTTTGGCACAGATTGTGCAAAGCCCATCTTCTCAAAAAAATGATTTGTATAGACAAAATTCAGTGCAAAGAATGCATCACAACATTCCGCACAGGTAAATTAGTACAGGAAATGCTTGATTATTCCAATAAATGGGAGAAATAATTTTATTTTCTTCATTATTTCAGGTTTGAAACAAAATTATGCACCAAAATTACAAAATGTGCACAGTGCTTGAACCAAATTCTTTTGGGTCGCAATTTTTCTATGTGTCGTGAATGCGATGTAATAACGCATACAAACTGTGCAAACTCTCTGCCCAGAACGTGTGGTTTACCTTCAGAGTTTGCCAAACATTACTCGGAAAGTCTAACCAAATTACAAGCCAAAACTGAAGAGGAACAAAACACAGAATCTGAACATACAAATGTGGAAGGATGGGTCAAAATTCCAATGTAAGTTTTTTTTTTTAATTTTACCTGAATAAATTTTTAAATCTAAATTTGCACAAAAAGTTGCCACTTTCTTTCATTTGCTTTGTTTTTTGTTTCTTTCCAACTTAGATTTTACTTTTCTGTTCTTTTCCCATCTTTCTTTTACAGGTTTCTGAAAGTCTTCTTTTCTTCTTAGTGTACATACAATCTATTTACCATTCCTCTTCTTGATGGTCTTGTTTATCAGTTCTTGGTTTGTTCTTTTCCACAATTCTTATTTGTAATTTTGTTGGGCCAGCATATTTTTATTTTTTTCTTAGACATTTCTTTATAAATACCACTATTATATTTAGACTTTTGCTTCTCGTTTTCTCCGATCCATATTACGCTTTTCACACTTGAGTTGAATATCTTGATCTATATTTGAGTAGCTAGTTTGCTGGATTTCCATATGTTATGTATGCCAGTGTTGCCTTGTTTATTTTATTTTCAACCTATTTCCACCTGCCCTTTGTCGTTCATTGTCCTTAAGACGCGTTGAATTTCATTATTTTTGTTTCTTATTATCATTACCTAATTGATGAGAATCACAAATAACGTATTCTTGGCGAACTCCACTGTTTATTACAATTTTCCTGGATATGTTTCCAATATACATATATTATTTCACTTAAAATTCCATTAAAATTATTTTGTTGGTTTTTATATTCTTTGGTTTTCTTTGCTGGTTTCTAGTATTGTTCTAATGTTCCAGAAACCTAAATATTATTCTTATCTCATGTTAATTTCCATAGCTGGGTCATTATCTATTTCATAAGCCTTAGTTCCGAGGTTCGTGAAGTATCCTTATATATTTTACATTTTTAATGTAACAGGGTTACTAGCCCTGTGCACAACTTCCCAATTTTCTTAGCCTGAACTTGGGACCGGAAACGGCCGAGCCTATAAAAATGTTATTTCTTAAGTTATATGTTTCCTGTTATCGTTCTTCTGTGTTTTTTTTCTTTTTCTTTACTTACCTATCATATCCATTATTCGTGTTACCATTTCTATGCATGTATCCGTGCCTTTTTTCAATGTTGTCATTATTAATTCTTAATGTTTTCTGTAGTTTCCAAGGTATCATTTTTCGATTTCACTACACCTTGCTCGTATTTGTCCCATATAAGTTATTTTCTGTCTATGATTATTTTCAGGTGTTTCTGTATTTTTTCTTTTTTTCTTGTTATATCATTTTCAATATAAATGTTTCATTATTTTTTGCTTCCAGGATTTAAGCTCCTTTTTTCTTTCTTTAAGGAAACCGTGTTTTTGATGTTTGTCATTATTTCATTATTCCTAGCTCTTCCTTCAGAAAATCTTCAACCCCTTTTTTTCTGATATAAAGGTTCCACTAATTATGATGTAATTTTTTTGCCTTTCCATTTGACATACTCTGTAGGAAAATGAACAACTGTGCTTATTTATTTATATTTTTTTTCAAAAATTTGGTTTTTCATTACAAATTTTATAATAAAATTGTGGTTTGTTAAATTTATAGTAATTCTGGATGGGAAAAATATTACGCTTGTTTATCATCATCAACTTTAAGTATTTATAATGAACCTCCAAATAATAAGAATGTAACAGCAATACAAAGTTTGCAACTACAACCGCCAAGTGGACACAGTAAAGTGATTTTAGAACCGTTACCATCAGAAATAGGTATTCCAGTTGCTAACAGTGATTTGCCGTTTATTATTAAAGTTGAAACAACGGCAAATTCGACATGTTGGCCATCTCAGTGTGTAATTTTTATGACCCTTAGCACCGAAGATAAAGAAAAATGGTTCAAAAGTAAAAATTATATAATTATTAGTTTCTATTACTTTAATTTTTTTTTTATCGGCAGGTATTCAAAGTCTCCTTCAAAATTCCGAAAAATATTCCGGTGAAATTATCGTACAAAACACGGAAGATTTGGAAATAAATTGCCTTATTGAGTTGACTAAAGAAATAAGATTAATTGGAACAGGAACAGGATTATATTCCGTGCACAAAAATAAAATTTTGCACATTTTGGGCCTTCTTCAAGTCTTTGAGATTGAAATTATTCCTTCAATAAATACAGCCCTGATGATAGTTGATGAATCTAGATCTTTAATTTGTTGTGATTTAAATCATTTAATAAATCTTTCACAGTGTGCACCGTGCACTAAACCAACGTTGAAATACAAAGTGGTACCTGTTAATAATCTGGACGGATTTCATATAGTTAAATCTGCAAATTTTATAAAGAATAAAAATATTTGCTTAGCAACGTCTAAGCAAATAATATTTATGAAATATGATACCTTGAAGAAGGAATTTCTTCTTCAAAGAATGTTGGATACCGCTCAACCTGTGAGCTGCATCTTATTTACAGAACATAGCGCCATAATTGGTGCTAATAAATTTTTCGAAGTTGATCTCAATAGTTTTGAGGCCGATGAATTTTTAGATGGCTCTGATAGTAAATTAAAACATGTGGTGAAATGTTATAAAATTGAATCGTTTCCATTGTCAATAATGCGCGTGTCAAAAACTTCTAACCCTACTGAGTACCTTATTTGCTTCAATGAATTTGCTTTATTTGTTGATGAATATGGAAGAAGCACAAGGCTAAGTGATATTACATGGATGCATTTACCAAGGGCTTTTTATTATAATAACAATTATCTTTATGTTGTACAATTTAACGCAGTTGAAATATATAAAATTACAGAAAGTACTTGCAATGTTACTACAAATGAAAATTTTGAAATAATAAAAATTGATTTACCCAACGTTAGATTTTTAGGAAATAATGACAAAGGGATATTTGTGTTAACAGAAGGACAAATAAGATTTTTAAATGCCCATGCTTTCGACGATAGTGTTTCAATCACAACTGAAAATTCTGAGCAACTTGATGATGTTGCTAGTAATTCTGATAGATTTAGTTTTACTAGTTCCATGTTGCAGAGTTTGGATGGTAATATAAGCGATGTAGAAAGTGAAGCCACTGGGGATATTTATGTTAATAGGAAAGTTAAATTCTGTACTGATTTATAGTATTTCTTTTAATTTTATTTATGTACTTAATGTATAGTTTTTAAGGCATTTCTTGTGGTTAATTTAATAAAAGTAAATATTATTTTATTTCATCCTGTATTGTATCGTGACTAGGGTTTCTGAGTCTCGAATGTTTTTGATGTCCCGGGATTCGATACTCTCGATATGCATTGTCCCGGGAATTCCCGAGTCCCGGGAATTTTTTTAAAAACCTGATTATTTTTACTAATTACAGATGAAATTTATTAACGTGCAATTAATAACCATGTAATTAGAAAACAAATAGGTAATTATTAATATTAATTTTATTATTGAGATTTTGCAATATATGGTAGGTAAAATAAATTATAATTTTAGTTTATAAAACACA
>JARJDX010047195.1:0-20473 GCA_030264735.1 Gymnusa sp. GC000175 | reverse complement strand
AGCAAGTACACAACATCTACAAACGAATACGAATATTCACTAGTAAGAAAACTGAAAGCTGAGCAATGAAAAAGTTTTTCCAAACATAACTTCTATAGTATTCAAAAAACTGTAGGATTGTAAGAGGACAGAGAAAGAATAGTCCAATAGCACAAGACTAATGGGAAGGCCACCAAAGAGGAGGAAAGATTCGTGGCAGTCGACTTCTCAAGAATAGCACAAAGAACAGGCATAATGCTTATTATGAAGAGAGAGAGAGAGAGACTTTACATTAGTGAAATCACTTTGGTGACCTGTCTCGAAGGAATGCTCAGCAAGAGCCGAGCCGCAAATATTTTAAAGACGTACCGCCCGTTGATGTTCAATTATGCGTGTTCTAATTTGCCGTTTGGACTTGCCAAAATATTTTAAATCACAATTATGACAACCTACCCCGAAAGTAAAAATCGCAATTTTTTGTGAAGAACACATCAAAACATTCGTAAAAATGCTATATAACCGAATAAAGAAAAAAAAATAATATAAGGTACCTTAAAGTATCAACAACGATTAGTCGCGTGCACGTGGAAGAAGCAGCAACGAACTTTTTATGTACGAAGAGACATAGCTAACAGAAAAGCACACAATAATGATCAACAAAATCATAAAATAATAGAATAGCAGTAGGTACGGAAAGGCTACAGGAACAGCAACAATATTACTGTTTAAGAAGGGAGAGAAAGGGTGAGTGAGAAAAGGAGGGAGATAAACAGAGAGAGAGAGAGATAGGTGACTTGAAAACAATTCTAAAATCAAGCTGCTAAATATGCTTTAGGAGGTTGACAACAAAAATCATTGTATACTTTTAAGTTAAACGGAAACATAGATCTTACCGACGAGCAGCAAGAATTCCGCAAAGAAAAAACATGCGCATACGGCGTGTTTATACTGCGTCAAATAAAAAGCAAATCCTTAGTCTAAAACAGGTCAGCATTCCATGTTTTATCGATTTAAATTGGACCGAAGTAGAGCTACAAGATGCCCTGGACCTTCTATAACAAAAAGATATCGCTCAAGTCTTTATTAAAACAAATAAAAACATCTACAAGAACACCATACAAACAACTGACAACGATCCGACATCCGATTCAATAGAAGCGGGCACTGAAAAAGTACAACGCGATTCACTTAGCTCCCTGCTTATTAATTTAATTTTGGATGAGATATTCAAAACGATCAAGGTCAAAAAGGGATACCCCATGGATACAATAAAAGTGAAAATTGTCAGCTTTACCGACGTTGCAGCACTCGTAGCTGAAAATAAACACGAGCTCTAACGAATGCTACATGCATTTCTTCTTCTTTTTGCTATGACTCCTCAGTCGGTATAGGTTTTACCATATAACGCGTTACTGGGGAGCACTTTTGGCCAACGGCCATGACTGTCCTTGCTGCTTCAGCTCTACATTGACAAATCTTCTCCACGTCTACTTAGGTCTACCATATTTCCTAGTTCCGTGGAGGTTTTAACCTAACGCCACTCGTGCTCTATTGCCAGGGTCTCGCCGTAAGTAATGCCCAACCACCGTCGCATAAGACGTTCCACGGGTTTCATATAGGTTTATCTCCATAACTCAACATTGTGTATAACTTTGGGTCATCTCGCTCCTACCCGCTGGAGTGGCCGGAGTAACCATCTTTTTATGGTTATCTGAAGTCGTTGGGTCAAGTCTTTTAAAACCAGCCATGTCTCGCAAGCATAAAATTGAACTGACATAACATCTGACTTTTTTATTTCTTATTTTAACGTTCTCGACAGATGATTACAACTCCATATAGAGCAAGCAGCTTTTGCTTTGTTGATCCAACTGCAGCCATCCTTTAACACTACCGAGATATTGACGCGTAATTGACGCGTTATTATTGTTATTGAGGGTTTTCTTATATACTTATAGGCGTGTTCAGCACCGGTGTTAAGCACAGGCAAAGCAGGCAGCCGCCTTCAACGGCATTTTTCGGGGGCAACCAAAAGCTTTAAAATTACAATTTGTAATGCATTTTTGTCAAAATTTTCTTTCCGATAAAGTGGTAGAAAACACTATTTTGTCTGTGGCAGCCAAACATCTAGCGCCGGTTCTGGGTGTATTTTTAGCATTCGTGGGGGGGGGGGGTAAAAAGGGACTAATGAGGCCAAAGTGCTCTGGCCCCCAGGGCCACCCTCCAAACTCAAATCCAGAATCCAGAATCTGTACCTATAGGCCTATCTTGTGTTTTTGGCAGCATTGACTTTATAGATCCATACAACATTAAATGATTAATATAAAGATGCAAAGTTGAAACATAAGAAACAGCAACCGAATTAGGTATGGAAATAAAATACCAAGGAATCCTTGGAATTAAAATACTCTTGAACTATGGCGAGCTGAAGAAGGAAGTAAAAACACAAGCCGAAAGAGGAACATACATAGGTGAGAATCAAAACGATATAGTATGGAAAAACAAACACATGAGAAAGGAAACAAAGATAAGAATGTACAAAGCACTAGTCTGGTCCATATTGAGATACATGGTCGAAACCCACCCTGTAACAATATATGCAGTAACAACAGAAGAAATTAAAATAATACGTAGAGTCGAGAGGGAAACACTGAGGGACAAAGTTTCCAACAAAGAAATCAGGAAAAGGTATCCCGTATATAATGTCACTGGCTGATAAAAACAACAAAAATACAGGCAGGAGAAAATATAAACAGGCAGATCTATTATATAGAAAAAGAGAAGAAAAAGAATACGATTTAAAACTTTATAGCACATTTAAAGAGTGATGCATGTCTTCTACATCTTCTTTGGTGTGGAACATCATGCGATATTACTTTTAAAGATAGTCAAATTATTGCTGCGTTGATAAACTTTCTTGCAGCATAGTTAAACATTGCAATGTTGAAACTTAGTTTTATCCCTGAATGGTATGATCCATTATTATTACAAAGTACAAATCGTTTTTCTTAATTTCATTTCCTTGATACCGTTTTATTTATATAGATATGAGCGCGTACAGAATAGTTAATGTCTGAAAAACCAAGTAAGTTTAAGAGCTTAATTTATGGTAAGCGCACAAATAAGGAATATTTGATTCTAAATATGTTTGCACTTGCCATAAATCTTGTTAACTTACTTCTTTTTTTGGATATTTATAACAACTTTTTTGTTAAGCAAATGTTTGGGGTCAGCTGTTTAGGTTGATTTAGTGGGTCGTTGTTCGCTTGGTTAAAGTCTAGGGCCTAGAAAAATAGAAAGTGATTAGGGCGCCAGCAAACTTAATTATTTCAGAGAACAATCACAGAAGAAATATATAGTTGGTTAAAGTGTGTTCAATTGTCCTGATTAATACGTAATCAATAAACTTTTGTGATAAATAAAACAACAATCAGAGGTAATATGTATATTGCATATAAACATAATAAATAAATATCAAGATAAAGATTGTTTCAAACAAGAATAGTTATACAGTTACCTGCTGCTCTGCTTTGGCTTGGTACAGTTGACTGGTTCTCTTCTCCTAGTGAAGACTTGGCCTTGAAACCCCCTTAAACTGAAGATGTCTTCCAGGCTCCAATTAGAGCTTAAGGACTCGTCACTGGTTTCCTTCAGAAAGGATGTGTAACTTGATGCTTCTAAGTTAGGCCGTAGCTGAGTCTAAAGCTGTCCTATGTTTGATTAGCCTTGTTGGAGTCCTAGGGTCGAAGATTGGATCTCTTCAGCAAGTCCTTTTGCGGAGAAATCCCAGTACATAAAAAATGATAAAAAGTATCATTGCATAATTGTACACACCAGTCGCTTCTTTCATTCGCAATAACGAAGACGTGTGTGTAAATTTCAGGGTTTTAATTTTTTTCATATTTATTACATGGATATGTTATGCAATTATTTTGCAACGAAGTGTTCCAGTATGTAATTATATACAAAATAGTAAAAATTATTGAAGGTTTTTGTAAGACGTAGAAATCAATTAAAAGTAGCAAGATAATTAGTGCATTAGGTGTAAAAGGTTTAAAAATAAAGATATACTTAAATACAGACGTAAATAGAGCATAATAAATGGACTGTTATAGTTAAAACTAATGAATAACCAATCTTCTAAATAAATTTCCTTAACATATATGAGTACTGTTGCAATTATTAAAGTTTTAAACGTTGATGGCTGTATTTTGAAGAGTTTTAATTGCTAGTTTCTTACAGTAATAGTTTTGTGAAAAATTACAGGAAACATATCTTCATTACGCATTCAATATAAAAAAAGTTGTTAAGTGCTTTATAATTTTTAGAGCAAATACATTTTAAGTATCACGCTGCCTCCCGACTAATTCACATTCACAAAAAAATGTAAATTGAAATTGAAAGCAGGTGTAGGAGTAATTTATTTTAATAGATTAATAATAAGTTGTTTGTATTTTTGTGTACCTGCGTTTTGCCCGCGTGCCATTATAAATCCCTTAGGCCTAAACTAGAATGATGAAAAATATAAAACAATATTTTAGTGCCCATGAATTATTTATTAGATATCTTTACATATTTTATAATTGAAAACTGCTGAATCAGTAATTATTGGTACAAGTCTGAAATCAAAAGTCAAACTTGTCTGATGTCTGTCAATATTTACTAATGGAAATTAAAAAAACAAATATTTTTTGATGCTTTACTTACACATTAATAAAGCATGAAATATTTAAAATCCATTTGCATAAATTTTAACTAAACAAACAACGTTTATTGATTCAACACTATTACTACAAATTAATTATGTATATCATGTCTAGCATAACTAATTATGTTTTTATTATCAGGAATGATTTATTCCTAATTAATTTTTAATGTGGATTTCCTAATTAAATTTATGCAAAAATTTTATTTTTATATTGGCGTTTAAACAAATTCTTGTAGCAATTTGCAATGATAATTTGAAATAGTAGAAAAATAATGTAGGTATACATGCATCTTTAACTCAACTTTACAGATTTAAAGAAAAAACATAAGAAGGGAGAAAAGAATTAAAAAAATCGAATGCAGAACAAAAAAGAGAAGTAGGAATGAATGAATGTTAAAATATACATAGAACAACATAAAAGAGATAAACGACGACATACAGGCAATGAAATAAAAGGAGAACCATAGACTCCCAATGATTCATACCACCGTTCATCAAATTTTTTCCAATGAATTGGACATAAAAAATATCTAAGCAAACATGGTTCCAAAAATCTTTTCGCAGTACCAAAAGGACAAGGGAAATGTGCATTGTGTCATTAGTGGAGACGAGTGTTGGGTGTTTGAGTATGACCCGGAAAACAAGCGCCAAAGCTTACAATGGCACACTTCAACCTATCCAAGGCCCAAAAAAGCAAGAATGAGCAAATCGAAGATCAAATGCATGCTGATTTTGTTTGTTTTATAGCCAGGGAATTGTCCTCAAAGAGTTTTGTGCCTTAAGGGCCAAATGGTTAATCAACACTTTTACCCAGAAGTTCTTGAAAAACTTCTAAAGAGATCAAACAACAACGAGTTTATGGCTATTCCAGTCTTAAAGTTCTAGCACTGCTATAAGGATTGGAAGAACCGTCTCCAAAAATACCAGAAAGAGTTGGCCTGAAAATAAACATAAATAAAAGTAACATCTTATTAATAATTGAACCACGAGGCATAGACATAAAAATAATTTTAAGAAGGTAAAACAGTTTTGCTATTTGGTAAGTACTATAACACTTTTAAGTAAAATAGGTAGAAGTGAGAAAGATATACGGAGAAGAATTATTAAAGCATAAGAGGCATTTTACATGCTGGGAAAAATCTGGAGGTTCAACAATATAAAAATAAAAAAAAAATTAAAATATTTAACAGCAATGTCAAGAGCATACTACTTACTATATGCAGGCGAAACATAAATTACAAATGCAAAAGCTCTAAAACTACCAGAGACCTTTGTAATTAAATACCTACGATGAATCTTAAAACTCTCCTTCTTCTTTTTCTTCTTTAGTAGCCTATGTGTATTTACTCCTAGATGTGGGCCGCCCCTTTTATTTTCCATATCTTTTTGTCTTGTTGGTGCCATTTTCTACCCGCTTGCTGGTAGATATGGTCCAACCACCTTTTTCGTGGTCTTTGCACTTTTTTGTGTGTGCACGATCTCTATTTTGGTCCATCTGATGTTCTTCTATCTAGCTACGTGTTCTGTCCACCTCCAATTTTCCTCGGCATTTTTCGATCACATCGCGTACTTTTGATCTTTGCCAAATTTCGTCGTTGTGTATTTGGTCTATTAGGCTAACATTTTATATTCTATTGCTCTTTGGATTGATCTCAGTGTGTAAGCACTTTGCTATTGTCTCTGAGCCATAGGTCATCACTGAAAGGATGCACATACTTAACGTTTTAGATTTATAGGCACGTATAATAACCCGTAACAAACGAAGTATTCTTGAGAAGATGTATAGAAGAAATCTAAGTAACTATTAGGAAATGACATGAGTACACACTAAGAAAATCAAACACAGATATTACTAAAGGAGCAACAGAGTATAATGTAAAAAAAAACTAGAAAGAGACAGACCTATAAATACTAGGCAGAAACAAATGCACAAAGAACATAAAAAAATATATAAAACCTATAATTATTTAAAAATGGAGGCAAAAGGTAGGCAGTGGAAGATCGCAGAAAAAGAAATTAGCAAGAAAAATACACAAGGCTGGCAATCTTAAAAATGATTATTATGTCTGGTAACACCAAAAATTATGACCCATGCTCAAATGAGAGCGAAAATGGACTAATAATAATTTAATTTAAAGTATTAAAAATAAGAATGAAAAATGTGACTTTCTGCATGGAAAACATGTTGGACATATCCAAAAACAATACGATCTTAACTCTCGCCGACGTCGACAATTTTCAACGAAATCTCGTTATGTTTACGAAAGCTGCCACTCAAAATTATTCCTGACCAACAGGCCACACACGACATACCGGAAAGCATAATTTATAAAGGCCTCGAAAAGGTGATGGACAAGGTCAGCCAATCCTGGATTGATTTTCCACTTCTGGGATGACCAGGAAAGAATTTTATATGTGCCATCCAATTAAAAACGAACAACAACCATGAGCATGATATTCAACCCAAGTTCATTAAGCGACACAACGAGTTGCATTACAAGATCGCCACGCAAAGACACCGCAAAGGATTTGGCGTGCAAATCCTGAACAGGGTCCTTTTTTCTTGGAAGATTCAAGGTAACACAGCCATCTGACATTCGACAACCTCCACTTCGGGGAACTTTGCTGGCCAAACCGGAAAAAGTTGCTCCCATTCATCACACTTAGCGCAGTAATATAGCTAATGAAGAGTTGTTCTAAACTCAAAAGACACTGAGATCTCCCAGTCTTTCAGCCGTCTGTCTTTACAGGTACTTTAAGTAGAGAAGTTCGATCCACGGATTCTTTATAAAAGCCGTTTGGTCCCGTAACCTGAGTGAAAGGAGTTTCAAACCGTCCACCACATACTAACGGCCAAAGCTGAAGAAAAGGAAAAGATATCCATCGGAATGTACCTGTGAACACCCTGTGCTGACATACGTGGCTGTATCTAAATTCATACTTCTTTAACTATGTTCTAGAACAAAGCCTGAACCTCTATAAAAACTCTTAACCCTTTTCCATTTAGTAGACATGCTGTGTGGCTGTGTCATTCTCATAATACTATTAGCATGGATTCCTAGGTTATTTCTTATTTTAATATTTGTTAAATGTTCCTTTTTAGGGTTTCCCCTATTTTCTATCATTTCTGATATTTTATTTTACCTTTGTCCTCCGATTTATCTAAGTAACAAACAACAAAGTTATATTTTGTGTGCATAATAATAATGTATAAGCTTGATCTTGTTAAAACTATTTATTATACTACCTTTTAAAGTAGTTACACGTTCCGGATGCTGATTATCATATTTGCAATTTCAACCTTGGTTAAAACTTTTATTAATCATAAATGTGGTCGCAATATATTTTATCCCAACTGAATTATTTTAAGATAAATAATTTCTTGTACATAAATGGCTTGTATTATAATTATATAGATGAGGTTACCATTTCTATTTATAAATAAAAAAATTGAAGTGTGGTCACCACACGACTTTCACTCACGAATTTAAAATATATCTGATTCTTTTAATAGAAACGTAACTATATTTTAATTATTAATTATCAGCCAATTAGGTAGGTAGTATGTCTCTGCAACTTCATTTCATTGAAATGTTGGCAGTGATTGATCCGTCACGTTTGAATGATACATAACCTATTTCATTAATTTTCAGCTGATTATAATGGCAGTAGTCTCTGCTATTTGATAGGCATAAATTTAATAAAACGTTCCTTAGTAACAAACAAGGATGAGTTCTTATCATGTTTAATTTTGAAAAAGTAAGAACAACAAAATTTGTTGAAAATTTTATTTTAAACACATTTGAACTCTTATGCTTTCTCCATAAACGTGAGTTTTTAAAAAAAATGCAAAAAACCTAAACCAAAAAACTACCACTTCTGGTTAGTGGATTTCAGCTAAAATTTACTGGGACATCCCAGTTTTTGTAAAAAGCTTAAATATAAATTTCCAGGCCGATCAGTTTAACCGTCCGGGCTATAGAGAGGACACAGATACACACACAGACATACAAGCAGACAGACACCACTTCAAAAGTAACTTTTTAATTTTGAAAATATTTGCGATTACTTTACTTACTTATACTTCGTAAATGAATAATATAAAAAATAAAATTGATTCGGATGAAATAATTATTAACTTAAAAGCTGTCACAGTGTAATCAGATTGCATTCATCATTGATAAAAATAACCTTAACCCACATTTGCAGCACGCATTTAGGGACATATAAAATATGTGACAAAATATAAACAGCTAGCCAAAACAATTAACTACAACCTTCTGCAACGCGTTTTTCAATTTGTCAATTTTTACAAATAAAATGAAAAAAAACGTGCAAAATACGATTCTTTACTCCGGTTTTTGATCAACAGGGCTGTTTTTCAGAAAACATGAATAACAACGTTTCCAATTGAATGTGCTACTCCTCGATTTGTTTAAATTTCAATTTGAAAACCAACGGTTGCGTATTTTAAAAGAACAATTTTATATTTTATTATTTGTAGACTACATTGATTATGACATAATAATTTAACTGTAGAATTTCACTATAATATGTAAGCCAGTCTCCATCTTCGACATACGATGTCAGTGATTGTAAAAATATAGGTCCCAACGTTGTTCTAACACTCCCAACGTTATCCTGAGACACCATAAAAGCAAATTTTATTTTAGTTTTAACATCATCCACATTAATTTTGAAGTGATTTTCGTATTCTTTGGGAATGCGAGCAGTTAGTTGTAATTTTTTCCTCGTGATCAGGTTGAAAACAATATAACTTTCGGTTGAAATTATAATAATGTATAATATTAGGGTTCCTGACAAATGAATATTCTGAAAATAATTGGTTTTGCTGTTTATTTGATTCTCAAGTGGTTGATGTTATTAGATAATTTGGAGATAATTTTGTTTTCCTATTTACTCCACAAGAAATTCAATTCCGAACTGAATGTTCACTGATTCTGTTTTTGCTTTTTTCGGTAGGCATTTAAAGTATTAAAATTAGCCCGATTTTATTAACTGGGAATTCGAGAGTTTTTTTGTATTCTGGTCCTGATTTTTACAATAATAACTTTTCAATATCCGGTACCAATTTTTCAAAAAACGTTAATGCCCATCCTACCGACTGCGCCAATAATATTTTGGAAATCTACTGTTAAGTTAAAAAAAAAAACAAATTTATATCTTATTATTTGTACAATACATTGATTATAACAAAATAATTAAATGAAGCATTTCACTATAATAAATAAACATAATATGCTGACTTCGATCGTAGGTTATTGACATACGATGTCAGTAGCATTTACAATAGCAGACTCTGGATTGGCTTTTATATTGGTTTCTTCGGGAATTTTTCTAAAGAGATATATTTTTTCAAAGTATTTGCTTACGTTTTAGTGTTAGTGTATTGGCATATGGAAAGCTTTTTAAATTAATTATATGCAAGAGGCATGGTACCGAATAACTGGATGAAGACCGCACTAAACGATACATAGACTGCCGGACGAAAACTCATGTAATAAAATATACCATTAGTGTGTAAAACCAAGTAATGCTACACAGTTGATATATCGTGATAGCCTGGGTTCTCGCGATGCTCTATGCTGCATGTAGTATACGGATGTGAACAAAATATATCTATGTCTGCTCTATCATTAAAACAACATAAACATACTACGTTGCGATAGGACTTCTTTTTAATTTCTACTCTGAGATAATTGTAGCAACAGCATTTAAACATAACAACAACATTTTAAGATAAACGAAGAAAACTGTTCTTATAGCTAAAATCGTAAAAGATCTGCAACTAATGCTACAAAACATCAATATTGAAACTAATGCTAAAGGACTTAAATTGAACACTATGAAAAGAAAATTGATGATAATTTTAAAGCAACCGAACTTGGTGGTTAATCAACGAGCACGGCACTTTCACAATTTGGAATGATTCCTAAATTAACTGAGGCTTTATATCTAAGAAATTAAATTAGAAATAGAAAGAGCAAGAAACCCCTTTACGAAAATGAAGAAGTATTAACCAATCAGAACCTCAGTTTAGAACTGATACTATGAATGGTCCGTTGTTCTTCTCTATGGAATAACAGGACGGATCCTGTCTGAAACAATGGGCAAAAGATGAAAGCATTTAAGATATGGATGTACATACGTATACTTCCGATTTAATGGATAGATAATTTATGAAACTCAACATTTTTAAAATAATGAACAAACAACTTGAGCTGCTAACGATAATAAAATTTCGAAATCAGCATTTTTTTAATCATATAATAAGCGGTCGATTCTTACAAATAATAACAGAACAGAAAATGGCAGAACGTTGCAGAAGAACTTTTTGGTACCAAATAATGTTCTGAATACGTTATGATCAAAAAATATATTGACTAACGCAGTTTGAATTTAGAAATGCTATAGGAATCAGATACACACTTTTCTGCATCAAAATTTTGTTAAAAAAAGACGTCCTGGTGTAAAGGCAAAAAAACTTTATGGGCTTTTATAAATTATTTGATTAAGTAAATCATGAAAATTTAATAAACTTTCTACAAAAAGTTTGCTTAAATAAGATTTAAAGATAATTAAGAAACTGGTTTTACCATGCGAGTATGAGTCGAACGAATGGCGTCCAAAGACAATACCTTAAGGCCGTATCTTATCATGACTACATTTTAAAATTTTATCAGAGGAAGCATTTAAAGAGTCAATATTGTATGTATCGATCTGTAATAATGGCCAAGTTTTAGATTATGACACCGTGGTATACTGCTACATTGAAAGTATATAAGAACTTAAGAAGTTATGATTTAAGTGGTAACAAGCAATAAAGCTTTAACATTTAAAGTATGTAGAGAGTTTCCTCATGTATACACTTACACAAAAATATTAATAAAGAATAGGACTATTCTAAGAAAAATATAATGATTGATCGAAAAAGCTAGGAAAGCCTTCTGCAGAAACTCTAAAGCTTCTTCATAAACCTTTATTTATATATTGACAATATTAAAACAACTGCGTTGTTGTGCCTTACCGAAACTTCACTAAGATTGCATTAGTAATAAGCTGAAGATGTTAAAAATGTGGCTTTACATACAAATTGTAAAGAAACCTTGAATAGATTGCATGACCAACACTTGTGAGAAGAACTTCAAAAATAGACGGAGATTCTCAAGATGGTCAGAATAAGAAACCTGGAAAACTGGGGTTATAAATTATGCGAAACAAAAAAAAAATATAAACTTCGGTAATTAATTTTCTAGGGAAAAATATTTTGGAGAAAAAAGCTGACACAGGAACAATATTTGGTTAAGAAATCTAAGATCGTGTTTGATGTCTCAAGCATCCGCCCCTTACGAGCAGTTGCCTTTTAAGTAAAGATATAGGAAGTGTTCGTAAAATTTTAATGTTGATTTTTCAGAATTTGAACCCTCCACCTATAGCTTAGCAAGCAACTCATGATTCAACTAAACCATGACCACTCCTTGCAAATTTAATTCCGCTCATAATATTATACTTATGCTCATGTAGTTAGCATAACTTTAATGTCCGCCCATAAAAAACTCGTGCACCATTATTATACCAATGTAGATGCAGCATGATCAGGAGTGCTATTAAATATTTTTACCTTTTTGAATTCAGCATCCTATACATTGCATGAAAGAAAACATCTTGATCATCACTACATAGCATTTAATATTTCAAAATATTTACAGAAATTTCTTTTGAATTTTTAATAATTTCACCAATAAGGAATGTAGAAGCTGCATATCATTAGAAATTTAAAGTAAAATCGTACGCTCACATTAATATTTATTATGATTTTTTTTAAATTTTGTGGTTACCATTTTTGGATATATTTTTTGTGTAATAACAAAGTAGGCAATTTATATTTTAATTATATAGATGTCGTACTGAGCGGAGTTTCAAAATACGTATCTGTAACCTCGCGTGACGTAGCTCATAAATCTATACTCCAAACTGTTGCTTGGAAAACGACTAAATGATTTTCTTGAAAAGTTTAACTTGCCTGAAATTATAATTAAATTTAATTAAGTGCAATAATTTAATACCAAAAAAAATTAAGAAAATTGATTTTGTTGTTTTGGACAGGCAATTATATTTGTCTTATTATTTTTGATCCTGTTCAAGACGTTTCAAATCCTGTTTTAACAAACTTTGCATTAAATTAGAAAAAAAAAAGTAGGCACCATAATAAATGTGGGGTGATTTAAAGGCGTAATTATAAATAAAATCAGAGGTGCACATATAAAATATCTACCTGTTTTTAACATTTCTCGAAGTTCTTGTTAAAGAATTTGAGAATTTATTATTATTTAAGTTTAAACACAGCGTTCGGATTGTGAAAGAATTTTAAAGAGGCATATAAATAACATTTAGTATTTCGGATGCTGGTGGATGAAACCTGACTATTTACAAGGACCACTGGACTCTAATGTGTAAATTGTTACCCATTTATTTTCGGCCCCGAAACCAAATTAAGTTTGGTGTTTGGGTTTGAAGTTTTGTTTCTACACTCACGCCGCTACTTACCTTTATCAACACATTAATAACTCAATATTTTTAACTACCTTTTATAAATTATCCTGTTTTTTAATTATTGAATTTGAATATGCTGTGTGTCTATGAAAAAAAATATTATTAATTAATAAAAAAAATATTCTCTACAAAAAGTTCTGCATAGATTAAAACTAATAATACAACTATTAGATATCAAAAACTTCTAATTTTAAAATGGGAATTATCCATTTTTTACTGTAGATTAAGATTCTATTGGTTAAAATACGTAACTTTTACATAAAAAAACCACTCGCATTGGTTGGATAATCGTATCCTGGAATGGTCGCAAACCTTATTCCCGGCGTACACCACGAATTGTATTACGAAGGTATACCGTACTTCAAAGGACCCGCTCTATGTTCAGTATGTCGATGTCGATAGTTTTTAATAACACCAATAATCTCGCAGTTGTAGCTTATTTAGCAGATTTATTACTTCATTTAGTTTTATTTTGTCAAAAGCTCTAGTCAAGTACAAGAAAGCACGTGTAGGCTGGTTAGACAAACTCTATGAACTCTTCCGCTATCTGTCGTAGAACAAATATGGCATCAATCCTAGATATATTAAACCTGAATCATTGCTGTTTTTATTTTATTCCCGCATTCACTACTTGGTATATTAGTTTCGATACTGAAGTTAATAAGCTAATCCCTTTGTAATTCATAGGCTCGGACTCTTTTTAAAGATGCTTTCTTTCTACTAGCCAGGTACAGTCGCTTCCGCCACCTTTTTAAAATTGATCCATTTCCGGTAATTTTTGGTTCTTAAGATTAGTTAGCGCCTGTTCTATTTGATGTTTTGTAATAGATCATATGCTAGCATCTGGATTCTCAATGTTTTCTGTTTTCTCAATATACTACCTACATTCGAACAATGAAACAAGAAGAACACAAAAGAAGACTAGAAGAAAAACTTTAACATGGGACATTCTAAGTTTATGCAAAAACAGGCTGTAAGGAAAAAACCACTATCCCAAAAACAGGATTACTATACCAAAATAACACGGAAATAACCTTCACATAGGAGTGGCACCACTTTAAAGACTAAAACACCGGGTAGTGAAAATGCAGACAATCTCACCCCGAATCATCTACTTTCATATAATGATAAAACTCAATAAAAACCTAAATCATTCAAGTATATGCACCAACCAACGCATCCAACGACGAGGAAGGAGATTAGATATATGAAGACATCAGCTTTTCGCCATGCCACATCGCACGTTCACGTTAAAAACACGATGTTTCATAAAATTGGTCCTTAGAACCACATAAACTCTATATTGTCTTTCAAGATGACAAGACAGAAGTTTAACTGCCTTGAAGAAATTTATTCATAATTCGAAATTACATAAGATCTGGAGTCGTATAAACTGAACGAAAGCCATTCAAAGAAAAATTTTATTCTGTTCAGAATTTTTGCGGGAGAGCCAAAATCAAAATCCTCTGACATTCTCCGACTCAATTGAAAGGTAAGTTTAATTTACCCAAATTTAACAGGACCTTCTACGATACATTCAAAACATGTCAATGAAACCATAACAAAATTCCAAAATCGCTAAGCATTTCCGCCCAAAATTACCAACTCGCTTTTGATCTTTTATAAAAGATGTATAACTGCAAGAGATCGTAAAGATCACATAACAGTCTTGATAGAAAAATTTATTCTCGAGAAACGCTGATTCTTGATAATGATCAATATTCTTATCCAACGTCTTGATAGACCTGTAGTGATATAAATGAAAACCTACATGGTGTTTTCTTCCAGGGTAGTGTGCCTTAGTCTATCTCTGTTTGTGGTTTCTCTGACTTCGATTTCGATAAGTATGCAGGAGTTTCTGTACAGTGTCAGTTCATCGAGTAGTTAATCTGTTTTTACTCTCTTGTCATCTGATTTACATTGAACTATTAGCTTATGCATGTCGTTACATCGTGTGTTGTGCTCGAAGCACTTAGGTTTAGAGTTAGAGATTATACTTCGGAGATGTTGTTTAGGTTAAATTTTATGATGGATACATTTGAATGCATACAAGTCCATCTAACCCTTATCTTTTTTCTCCAACACCACAGCTTAAAGGCATTAACCCGTCGGAGTTTTGCCTCTCGTTACATCTAAGTTTCTGACCCAAAGCTGAATACGAGGAATACCAGTGCGTAGATAAAATTACTCTTGGTAGTACGTTATATTTGGGTCTTTCCATATTAGTGTTAGTTGGACTAGCAGATCTTCCCAGTTGGATATGGAGGCATTCAACCATAATTATTGATCAAAGCCCTGAGATATAGGAATTGCTTGACGAATTCAACTCCTCTTCACTTGTAGCAAGTGCAAATTTAAGATTGGAAAATCTTTTCTCATCCAATACAACTCCGTCTTTCCATTCTAGGATAATACGCATTTATATTCGGTATTGAGGTTGAATAACAGTGGAGTATGTGTTAGTAGTGCATTTTTTTGCATGTTGTTGTGTGTTGTTGCATTTTGTTGGATTTCTTTGCACATATAGTTGTCATGGTCATTTTTGTATCTTCTTCATTTTGACCTATTTAAATTTTCCGGGAAATTGAGTTATTTGCCTTTCATTTCACCTATAGATTTGATTAGAGCAATCGTATCTTTAGACATCCAATGTTGTTTGGTAATAGACTTAGTAAATGACTGTATATCATAAAGCGTTCATATAATTGCGTCTTTTGTTTCGAGCCACAAGGTTATGGATTCGTTGTGTTACTTGGGATCTATCTTAAGAATGATATTTTCGTTCAGAGTTCGGGAAAAGTTTTCAACGTCTGATGAGACGTTGAGGCAATTTCCGTTTTTGGCAAGTTCTTCTGCTGACCTTTAACTTTGTGCGGAAGCTGCAAAGTATAGTTGATGGTCCAAATTGCAGTCTGCCCCTGGCATTGTTTTTTCATGCAAGATAGACGTTCGCCATCGACCACTTATAATTTTTTTAAAAAGAAGTAAAAACAAAAAGTGACTGAAAAACAACTATCAGCGAAAGGTAATTACCAACTATTAACAAGATAACAGCGTTTCTATTATGAAGATGAGAAGATTACGAAGCTTTTGTCCGCGTTTGAAGAAAATCAAAGCATTAAGACTCATACAACCAACCACTCTGTCAAGGTAAACATAAATGTAAGAAAATCAATAAAAAAAATGCCAATGCAAATGTTGGAGATACTCCAAAAGTATCTTTTATGCCATAATTTTGCACTATCTACACTATTTTCTTTGCACTAAGCACGGGGTACAAACCGTTTAGTAGACACACTGTAGATTATCCTGTTTTTTAATTTCTGTATTTGCATATATAAACATTTTATAAGCAATAATCCTCTAACGCAAATAAGGTTTGCGGTTTGTTTATTTATTTATGCATATAATAACATAATTATGAATAATATTACATTTTATTGACATTAGAGGAAATTTAAGATTGAAGGCAGACCAAATTTGTGCATAAACAAATGTCCGAAAAGGGCTTATCAGCAATTATAATCTAGAAACATATAACATAACGATGTCTGGTTTGGTCTTTATTTTATTAGATGGTCTTTTTGATATGCCTGCGTCCATTTAGTGGGCGAAAAGCGTGACTTCCTACCGCTGATCTGAACCTGAAGTTGCAATGGCCGTGCAGTTTAGCTCATGTTACACTAATTCTAAGTATTTCCTAACAGTACTTTTGAATTGAAATGTGATATCGTGAAAATATAGGCGATAACTTTGACTACCTCCATGTTGTAATAATATAAAAATTTAGACGGCTAGTGGAACATGATATAAAATTTTAATTGCTTTTATTTGAATTTTATATTTTTTACGATGACACAGGAAGCATTATGTCCATAGGAAGAAATATAAAAAATTCAAATGGTTTTGAAATATTTAAATTATAATATTTATTTTGTAATGCATTTTCCTATTTGCAAGGATATTTAACTCAGTAGTTGTACTAAATCTTCCTGGAAACATTTCTATGTAAGTTAATTTTAAAATGCACTTTTACCATGCAAGGGTATGTATCTTTTTCTGCTTAAATTATCATAATTTTATCTTTATATACATTTTATTCGCATATTACTTGAATAAGTCCTCCTACACACGTGTCATGGAAATGTATACTTGTTTTATTAACTTATGCTTATCAAGTTTCACTGCAACTGGCAACACTTGTAATTACTATCTCGACCGCTGTAATTATGCACGTACTAACCATATTGAAATATAATACCTAACTATAAACATTAAATATATACGTTCTTAATATCTTAATTCTCCTCTGCATGCCTTTCCTTTATCAAAATTGAAAAAAACCTATTCCTTAGACAAATGAATAAAGGAAAATTAATTATTATATTGCAGCATAAAATATTTTATTTTATACAAAGTTCAATTGAAATTTATACTTATATAAAGTTTATGTGTTAATAATTCATTTGTTTCACTTAGTGGACTATAATAGTTACTCTTATATTGGCTGGTATAGAGAAATATAAGCCTTAGATAAAAATCAAGGTAAAAAATTGATGTCGAAATTTTATTTGAAACAACGACCAAAAGTGAACATAACCTGAAATTTGTCAAAAAAATGTAAAAATGAGAGTGGATCAAAAAGATCTAAATAACGATGTAGTCACAAAAGCAACTTAATATTTTCAGAATATCGACAGATTTAAACAAAGAATAGCAAAATTTTAAATGATAAGTTTAGAAATTTTGTAGTACTAGTAGTAGAGGTAGTACTAAAGCTTAGTTGGCCCAAGCGTTGCCTACTTAGCTAAAGGTAAAGGGATGCTAAAAAACCAACAACGGAGTTTTTCGACCACTCGGAAGGCAATGGACAACATGCCCCAATTTGGTGGTTCAGCACCTCTCGGGTTATAGCAGATAAAGTGCAAAACACAAAATTAAATGGGGAACTCGCCTATACTAGTTACGGAATTATGGCGCTACAAGAAGAAGTAGTTGTACTAACTTTATTTTTTATTGCTTTTTGACGATTATCATTGCTATTTGCACCTTGTATGCTGCTGCTCTAAATAGTATGAGTTTGTGTAGTTTTTCTGCTAAAATTTTTTCTGGGTCCACAACTGTATGTTATGCTATGTTTCTCTATTAGCTATTATTTTGTCAACTAAATTACATCCTTGTTAATAACCGATATAACAACGCTATGAAGAATACAAAAAACCTATCCAGGTGCCGACATTAATTCTCACCGCATCTCCGTTATTGCTGGACTTAGGGTAAAAATGAAACAGATACAAATAATAATTGACGTGAAGGACAAGATTAAGAGATGGAAAGAATGTATCTCTCCGAACTGTTTGATGATGAAAGAGGTCAGCAACCAGTCATAAAAGCAAGCAGGGTTCAACTAAAAATACTAAGAACAGAAATAGAATATGTTCGGGTAATTCAGGAGGTATTTGCATGACTAGCTATATCAACCACTCCTGAAACAAAAACAGCGACTTTGATGACGTGAGAATAATAATCAGTAAGTTGTATTGGAACCAAAAGGCTAGTACCACAGTTGACAAACAACCGACCAAAGAAATGAAGATTCGTCGTGGGTAAAGAAAGGATCCGTCCTATCGCCACTACTGTTCAACCTCTATAGTGAAGCTATTCTTAATGAAACTTTAGAAAGCGAATCACTAGGAATTGTGGTCGATGAAAAATTCGTTAATAATGATACGCGGATGACACTGTCCTGCTAGGGAGTTTCGCTCGTGATATACAACATCGTCTAGAAAAATTATGATGTAACGAATAGTGCCTGAAAATAAATTTTAACAAAACCAAGCTAATGGTAATCACAAAGCCACCACATAACCAAAATAACATCAATCTCACAATGGCAAACACCGTCGTAGAAAATGTGTAGGCATATAGATACCTAGAAACGTCGATAGAACAATCGGGTGATCAGTCAAGAGAAATAAGAACAAGAATTGAGATCGCCAGATCCATATTTATAAAGATGAAGAAATTTTTCGTTAGTCGTGACATCAATATAAAGCTCAGAATGAGAATGTTGCGCTGCTATCTATTCTCTACGCTTTTGTATAGGGTTGATGCTTATACACTCAAGAAGAACCATGTAGATAGATTACAAGCTTTAAAAATGTGGTGTTATCGTAGAATGTGGCGTATCCCATGGACGGACCTGATTACAAATACGCAAGTTCTAAATAAGATGCAAAACAATGGAAATTATCACCACCATAAAGAAGCGCAAGATGAAATACCTAGGACACATAATGAGAGGGCCCAAATACGCATTCCTGCAAATAATAGTACAAGGGGAAGATCAAAAGAATGAAGAGCGTAGACAGACGCCGAGTATCCTGGCTTAAAAACCTTAGAGACTGGTTTGGTTGCAGTAATATCCAGCTATGTCTAGCTGCACTCAACAAGGTCCAAATAGCTTTGATGATAGTTAACAATTGCTGACAGAGAACCTCCTATAGGAGAGTTACTCACAGAAGAAGATAAAAACGCATCCCTCCATATCTAAATGAATGAGAAAACCAATGCTAAAGCCATTAGGATCAAAACGGGTGTCCGGCAGTGAGACACCATTTTTTCCAAAACTCTTTACACTGGTACTTGATAACGTTCAATGCTGGGCATTAGCATAAGAGTCAGAGTAAGAAATAAAGAAATAAGTAGAAAAGATCGTCAAACAAAAATGGGCTGGTCTGGATATCTAGCAACATGAACGAAAGTTGAACATCAAATATAGTGCCTAGAGAAACAAAGCGAAGCAACGGGAAACGGCTGACACCAGATAGCCAAGGACAGAAGCCAGTGGAAAGAATAAGGAAAGACCTATGTTCGAGAGTGGACGAAGACAGGCTGCTAAAAAAGAAGAAGACATAAATGTTTGCATAAAACTGTTATTTAAATTGTATATTTAAATATTTGCTTTATTGCGCGCTTTTGTCTTTGCGCTCTTTAGGTCTGCGCGCTTTTGACTTGCGTACTTTTCTCGTGGCGCCTGATACTTGATATATCGAAAAAATATTATAAAAAAGAATTAAAATAAGTTTTTAATTAAATTGTGTTTTCATTAATTGAATGTGTAATATAATATGACCAGTGAGGGAACGTTATTTTAAATTAAAATTTTAACGTGTTAAAGACTTAATAATAATATGAAAATTAATCGTACGTTGT